>PVJH01002850.1:0-157161 GCA_004026705.1 Nesogale talazaci
GCCACCGGGGCTCAGCCCAAATTATAATTTTCATATCTTACACTGACCACTATCTCCCCCCCACCATGGTTTCTGTTGTTCCTCTCTCTGGGGGTGGTTGTGGTTATGTGTTGGTCATTGTGATCGATTCCCTCTGGCTCCCCCTTCCTCCCCTCCTGTCCCCACTTTCCTCCTCCCCTCCTGGTATTGCTACTCCCATTTCTGTTCCTGAGGGGTTCATTTGACCTGGATTCCTCATGTTGTGAGCTTTTATCTGTACCTGTGCACATGCTCCTATGTAACCAGAACTGAAAGGCAAGACTTGGGTCATGGTAGTGGGGGTGGGGTGGGGGATGAGGAAGCCTCAAGGAACCAGAGGAGTGTTGAGAGTTTCATCGATGCTGCACTGCTCCCTGATTGACTCATCCCTTCCTAGTGACCTGTCTGTGAGGAGATGTCTCATTGTCTATGGATGGGTTTGGGGTCTCTGCTCGGTCCCCTTCGTTCTCAACAACATGTTTTTTGCTTGTTTGGGGTCTTCTGATGCCTGTTAACTGATCCCATCCACATTTCATGATCACACAGGCTGGTGTGGCTTCTTCCATGGGGGCTTGTCAGTTCTCTGCTAGATGGTGGCTTGTTTAACATCAAGCCTTTAAGACCCCAGATTCTACACCTCGTGACAGCCGGGAACCTTTGGATTTCTTCACTGCACTTGCTTGTGCGTCTATTTTGTCTTCAGTGCTCGTGAGGGAGGGTGAGCCACACAGGATGCCAGGTTGTTAGTACAACGTGTTCTTGCATTGAGGGAGGGCACGAATTCAAAGTCCATCTGCTCCCTCGATTATTGCCATGTTAGTATGTGTACATAGGCCAATATCTCTATTTTATTAATTAACATATTACTTATGTACACTCCTATGTTTATACATCTAGCCATAGCTAGACTTCCTAGATCTCTCCTCTGAAAAGTTAAACATTTTTGAGGGTCATACGCTGTCATGCTCACCAAGTCTGCATCACACAAAGAGATGGGCTTGAGCACTCATAGATCTGTAGAATGAACTTGAGTCCGAGCCCCAGCTAGGCTCATGACAGACCACCTCCTCCTGACAGCAGGCCATCAAGAGCTGGGCCCTTATCAAGTGGAACCCAAGGCCCATCATACTTGGTTGCTGTTTTTGGTGTCTTTTGAAAAAAATTTAATATGATGATTTATTTAATTCTGTATAAATTCTAAAATTACAAAATTTTAATTTTTATACTTTCACTGTAGATGAATTCTACTTTTGAAAATTATTGTCACTTTGAATCCTACATAATGATACATATTTTTCCTTTTATGGTTACATTTTCTTCTTTTTATTATTAAATCATTTTACTGGGGGCTCATACAACTCGTATCACGATCAATACATACGTCAATTGTATGCAGTCCACATTTGCACATTTTTGCCATCCTCATTCCCAAAACGCCCTCCTTTCACCTAGGACCCCGGTATCAGCTCCCCATATTTCCCCTCCCTCACCACACCTCCTCCCCATCCATCATACGTTTTTATAAGTAAAGTTTTATTAGAACACAATAATGGGGGTCAAGGAGCTGTTACAGAATCTGGAAGTCCTGCAAAACCTAAGCAATTTATTCTTTGGCCTTTTCTCAGAAGAAGAAAAAAAAATTAAAAGTTGCCAACTCTGCTCCCAGCTGTGGGCCAGGAACACACACCAGATAGACTGTTGTGAGAAACAAACACACAAACAAGCACGCCTGCCCCTCGGTCTTCGGCCAAGGGCTGGCCCTATCAATCCTGACCCACAGCACCCCTGGGACAGCACAGAGCTCTCCAGTGGGGTGTCCAATGCTGTCATCTTGACGGAGGCAGATGGCCTCCTCTTCCTTAACTCGGGGAGGCAGCGAGCCGCCAAGCCCTTTATCCAGTGCACCTGCAGGGCTCCTTCTCTAGCGGCACCTCAGCCCGTGTCCCCTTCCCCCATGCCCATCAATCGAAGCAAATACTTGGCGAGCAGTCTCCGAGCAGACGGAAAAGACCTTCTCTTTTGGGCTACTAGGGAAATGGGATCTTTTGGTTATTGGGGGAATGCAGGCAGGAAACTTGTCCAAAAGGTGTCATGGATTCACATGGAACCCCACCCCCAAGATGAGGGGGCTCCCGGTGGGAGTCTGTGGGATTAGGGGAGGGTATCTGGGGAGAAGGGTTTGTGATGCTCTTCAGAAATTCCTGCCTGCCCTTTCGCATCATTTAAATAATCCGTGGGGCTCCATGGGTACTTTACCTGACCTAATTAAAAATCAGATTTCTATTTTAACTGAGAGGAAATGGTACTTTCAACTGCTTTAGGAAGAAGAAAAGAATAAACATTATCAAGACTATCTCTCAGAAGATTAGGACCCAAAAAAATCCATGTGAGGCTTCAAAGCTGTTTTTGTTTTCTCCAGCTTTGAAATACACAGACAGTCCTGATAATTTTATCTTCCTCAAAATATAGAAAATAAAAATCTGCTTACTACTCCCGGGCAATTTCATCCATAAATTAAAAAACAAACAAACACACACAAAGCACTTTTAAACGAATCCTCCTGTGAGTCTCAAATCCATCACTTCTCTTCCTGTGGTGAAGTCTTTCTGCCACACATCAATGCAATTTGAGAGTTTGGGAGGTGATTTGGGTTTTCATACCTTGCTGTTTGATGAGTTTTCTGATGGCCATCTAAAGGACAGCTTAACACACTGTCTCTTGGACCTATCTGGCAGGCTTCCGATGAGTTGACATGCAGAGAGATGGTTAGCAGAGAGAGAAATACATTTTAAGTCAGCTTTGGAAGTTAGTTCAAACATATTACTTTGTGAATTCATGACAAATCTTTTTCAGTTTTTTTTTTAACCCCAAGAAGAATAGTTCTACTTGCTGCCACCACATTCCGAGGGAGAGGTGCAGGAGTGAAACCGTGAAAAACCTTTTGAGGCCCAGACTGTGTCACAAAGGGCACATGGAAGACTGGGCTGATTCCCTTTCTGTGTCTTTCTGAATGTGTTGGTTTTTAAAGAGGATAAGATACTCGCAGCCCCCTAATTAGGCTATTCCTCAGGCAGGGAGATAGATGGGCTCTTCTGTGGCTATAAAAATCACCCACTCTTGGTAGAACATGCATTTTTAAATGATTTTGCTAATAGCCAGGATGAGTATATATAATTCATTCTCCCTCCCCCCCCCCCCATTCAACAAATCACTTCTGGAGCACTCTGGGATACAGAGATGAAGGATGTAGTTCTTGCCATGAAGTTGCTCCCAGTCCTGCAGGGAAGAACTCTGAAATAAATGCCTATCTAGATTTATAGGACAGTACACAGTGTCGCACGTGTGTCCATAGACTCTCTGTGACCTCCCCTCTCCTTATGCATGGTGAGAATCAACGAGATCTTGGCGGAGTCCACCAGTTGACTGGTGAAAACCCCTGCCTCACTGGTACAAGGGACCCAATCAATATGGCACATCAAATGGCGGTGCAAGAGGGTGGTAGTTAGCTAGATGCCCTCCTTTCTGCTAACGGGGACACAGGCCTATGCTGACTTTTCCATGCAGAGCAGACGAGGCTCCCTGAGAGAACTGCCAACAGCTGCTTTACCAGCCTAGGGAGAGTCTGCCTTTACCTGGCCACTACCACTCTGGGTTTTTAAGATCATCTCCCCCTCCCCCCATAAAAAAACACTGCCACCGCTATGTTGAACTCATAGCCACCCCATCTCGGGGGTTCGAAGGTTGTCAACCTGTCTGGAAACAGACAGCCTCATCTTCTTCCTGTGGTGCAGCTTGTGGGTTTGAACTGCCAACCTGAAGATGAGCCTTCGATGCTTCTCCAACAGCACCCCCAGGGCCCAAGGGAACCCCGCAGAAAGATGTCATTGTCCATCACAGTGTACGGAAGGAGGCCAAGGAATATGACCATCACCTGTATCCTGTTGATGAAATATCAATATACAAACATGCCCCCACTCCAAGAACCCTTGGAATGTGCACCGGATACGATGTTTTTGATGCAAGTCACAGAGAGTCTGGTTTAAGTGGCTGACTCACAGGGGTTGTTCTCATCCAACCAGTCACCACTGAGTCCATTCCCATTCGAGGGGTGAGTCGTGGCTGTTAGGGGTTGTGGAGTTGGTTCCAACCCCCAGCCCCCTCTCCCCCCTACCGGGTGGTTATTCAGCCAAGGCTGGCCAACTGATGCATCCTACGTGTGAAGACCACTTGACACATGTGCAACGCTCCCTCACTTCCTCTGGAGAGAAAGCGTCTTACATACCAGTGAGCTGGGCACACCCTCCTCTCTGTTTCAGAACAGCACGTGGTGATGATTCGCTCCTGAAGTCTCACAGGTGATCGTGGATTTTCCTCCACCCTTAGGAGCTTCACAAATTCTAAGGGCAGTTCACATGTCCAGCCTGGATGAGCTTCCTAGTGCCCGTGAACCATTTCGTTAAATCCGTCCGTGGCTCCCTCATTAGGATCAAAGACTGAATGTAACGAGATAAATCCTCGAGTTGAAGCAAAGATGCTATTCAGAGGAAACACTTTCATCTCTTCTTGTCAGGAAATCCCTCGCTCTTCTAGGGCTCTGAGAACCATCTTGATGTTAAGCTTCTAGCCGTCCTCCGTGCACCGGACTTTCCAAGCCATTTCAGAAATATTGACCCCAGTCCGAACCGAGACACCGTGCACAGGCTATAGCATCCACGCCTCTCGTGGGTGAGTCAGGAACGCTCCCTTCTCCTCTGGGGCAAATAGCGACCCAGTGACCCCCAGAGCCATCCTCTCAGGCTCCACACTCTTCTTTGCAGCTTCCAGCCTAGTGACTTTCATCTCATACACTTTGGAAATGTTGTCAGGAGAGACCAGTCCCGGGAAAAGGACGTCATGCTTGGTATCATGGAAGGTCATTAAAAAAAGAAGGAATATGAAGGTAGGAAAGGAGGGGGAGTCTTGATCAGAAAATTACACTATCTCGTCTTACATTGCTTTTAGATTTTTCTCTTCTGTCTCCTAGTGCAGAGGCAGTGAATTATTTAATGCGGCTCTTCTAGCCAAAAAGCTCTGAAGTTCCAACCAAATAACCTTTTTCCTCCTGCCTGGCTCTGGGTAAGAGGAGACAAACACTGATAGGATTCAGCTTTGAGTAATGGGCTTCATTGGCTCGCTGTCTTGATGGGTATACATGAGCCCTCTTGAAGTAGGAGGGGGCGGGGGTCTCACGACCAGCAAGAGCCAGGAGTGGAGTGTGTCCTCTGGAACCCAAGATTCTTGCACAGTGGACCTCCTGGACCCAGAAGACCGCTGTGACATCAGAGGGGCAGCAGCAGAAACTGGAGTCACGACCTGCAACAGTGATGGACTTTCCAGTCCACAGAGCAAATAAAGCGGAGTGTTTTCAGGCAGGAGCATGGCTGGTAGAGTGGGGGGACTCTGGGCACTGATTCGGGAAGCTGGACTCACTGGCCCACAGAGCTTGAGCTCAATGCCTTTGGATTGAGGCTTACAGGAGTGGGGCATGTCTTTAGAGCGGCCCTGGAAGAACTGTGTATCATGTCCTGATTGAACAACTTTATCCTGAGCATCTCTCACCTGCCTTGCAACTTGTTAAGATCCTTAATAAACCTTTGATCACCAATATGGCCATGGCAATGAATTACAGAATCTAAATGAGAAAGCAGAGTGCTGTTTGAGAAGGAACACACCTAGTTTGGTAACTGGAGCCTGGAAATGTGAAGGCCTACAAGTGGCTACCCAAAGTACGGCAGTTGGTCTTAGTCCACTTGAAGCAACAGCAGAGAACGGAGATCCAGTGATCAGATGACGAAGTGGACGATATGGCTGATTCCTTCCTTCAGATGACTGTCTCCATGGCCAGGAGAGGATCAGGGAAGGCGAGTGCCCCTCCGATCAGAAGAAAGACAGGTATGGAGCAGTTTCAAACTCACGGAGATCGGGCTTCCGGGGCTTATGAAGATTGGGGCAATGCTTGAATCTAATGCCCAGAAATAATCTTTGACTCTCAACCTGAAACATTCCTATGAAATCATTGTTCAACAATAGTTTGGCCCAATTAGTAGATTGTTCGCTTTGCACATAGCTCTGTGCAGAATTACCCATGTGAGAACAATTCTGACAACAATTCACCTGCTAGGTGCCGTCAGGTAGAGTCCTACCTACAGTGACCCTGTGTCCAACAGGATGAAACGTCGCCTGGTCCTGGGCCATCCTCTGTTCTTCTTGTTGAGCCCATGGCTGTGACCTCTGCGTCCGTCCATCTTGTTCAGGATCTTCTCCCTTTTCACGGCCCCTCCACTCTCCAAGCATGGGGTCTTGCTCCAGGGACTGGTCTCTCCTGACAACCAGTCAAGAACATGGAAACCATGTCCCACGCTCCTTGGTTCTAAGGACATTCTGGCTGTATTTCCTCCAAGACAGAATTGTTTGTTCTTTTGGCAGTCCCTGGTACTCACGATACTCTTCCCCGGCGCCATCATTCAAATGCATGGAGTCTTCATACTCCTTATTCAATGTCCAGTTTTCACATGAGTACGAGGAGACTGGCTTTCGCATTGGCCTGAGTTTCTGTACACACCCAGGGACTCAGACCAGGTGTCACAAAATACTGGGTCTGTGAATCCTGGATCTTCAAGGCGTACAACATGCTCTAAAGTTCATACCAGAGGGACCCAATGTGGAATCCTCCCTGGGAAACCTAGACTCTACCACAAACACACCTGTAACCTGGGGACCTGGAAATGAAATTACATGATGTGTGCAGAAGCTGAAGACAGCTTTACCAAGAGTATTGAACTGTCAGTTGATGGACAAACACTGACTTACTATTTCAAGGCTCTACTTGCTGTACTAAGATATGTAAATATTATTCTGGTAGGCCTATGATGGACATTGTCTGTGCCTATCATTATAACTGTTGCCTGACGACCAACTCCCATTGTTTATATAAATAGCATGCAGTCATGTAAGGATTTATTCTATATGAGTAATTCGGGTGTTGTGATATGTAGTTAACCTACACATTTTCGATCACCCTCACTCAATGGTGTTTTAAAAATTAGTTCCTTCCTACTCCCACCAGGGTAGTGATGCCACAAAAAAAAAAAAACAGTACCATGAGCTAATCAATGACATGATCAACTGAAGATCCTTATGCTTCAGGGAAATGCATGTTAAGATTCTCTACCATAAATTAAGGATATCGCTATGATTTGAATCAAAGGCAGATAAAAAATATTGATTTAGGAATGGATCTTGGGCATGCACTTAATCCTAGATTCACTCTAAGTACAATAAGTTCTTATGACATGGCCCTGCTTGATACTTGCCCTCATGAAGGAAACACAGAAGATATGAGTGCTAAAGCAAAGTGTGGTGAAGAAATTAGACAGTGCCCAACTATCCAGTAGAATCACATCTGGGGTTTCAAAGGCTTGTTTCTAAACAAACAGCCATCTAAATAAGATATCTGCTAATTCAACATGGAAGAAGAACTTCAACACTCTTGTCCCAAGGATTATAAATTACATAACCCAAATCCAAAGAAAAGAATAGTATGTTCATCCAGGTAGACTAGTGAAACAGATTCATAAACATGCATATTTGTATAAGAAAGAAGTTTATATACAAGAGCAATTGAACATTGAGAAAACATCCCAGCCCATTCCAGTCCAGGTCCATAAGTCTGATATTAATCCATATGTCCTATACCAATCTGTAAGTCCTCTTCAGACTCACGAAGCACATGCAAGGTCACCAGGACAAGCACAGGCCAGTGGATGCAGAGTCTTGTGTATCCAGTGGCAGTAGAAGCATCTCAGCACCAGCAGAGGTTTCCCGTGTCTCCTCCAGTTTCAAGTGCTCAGGGTCTATCAGCATGCTGCCATGTGTCTCATCACTGCAATGTCTTCCAGAGTCAGCCTTGTGTCTTGTCAGTAAAGTGTCTTCAAGGGACTGAGAAGTGAGTCTCTCTCATGCAAGGGGGAAATACGGCTGGATGTCCCAGAATTCTCAGAAGAAAGTCATGCCCATACGGAGGTCTCATTGGCTATCTTAAGATCGACAGACTAGATTCCACCCCTACACTCTTAATCCTCAAACTGATACCAGATTAAGTGACTGTAACAAATAGTATCAGCTTAAATCACAGAAGGCTATAGATGATGTGGAAGCCCAAAATACATTTTCAGGGTCTACACAGGAATTAAGCTTCCACTGATTTCCCTCAAAGCATGATTGAAGGATGAGAATAAACTAGATGCCAGACAGAGGGAATTGGCGAGATGATGCCAGCAGATTAAGTGATGGAGCTGACATGACTAGTTAAGACTTTCTCACTGGATCGCCCCTCTAAGGCATGTTGACCTTGATCTGGATTTTAATATTTTCTGTGATTTTTTTCATATTATATTCCTTATCTGTTGCATTTTGTCATCATGGGGGGCCTTCCTGAATCTTTGTTATGTGTTCTTCTATGCTTTTTGGTATAAGAAAAGCAGGATAGATGAACCCATAGAGACAACAGCTAGAATAAGGGTCCCTGGGAGTTCAGTGGCGGAAGGAGGGGAGGGGGGGTCAGGAGGAGCGGATGTCAAGGAGTTCAAGAAGAAAGAAAATGTTTTGAGGGCGGAGCCCCGGTGGTGTAGTGGCTGTGTGCGGGACTGTGGCCCACAGGGTTGGCGCTTCACATCCAGTAGCAGCTCTCCAGGAGCAAGGCTGGGCCTCCTATTCCCACCAGGGCAGTGATGCCACAAAACAAAAAAAAGAAGAAGAAGAAGAAAATATTTTGAAACAGATTTTGGTGGTATGATGTCTGGATTAGCTCCTAGTAAAATGATTTGGGGAAAAAATACTTTTGATTTCCAAAAATTCAAAGAAGAAAATACCATGGTTTGCGTCAGGTTGGCCTTAGTCCTCAGAATAACATTCTTGCTTTTCAACACTCTGAAGATCATAGTTAACAACTTTAAGGGAAACCCCACCCAACCCACGGCCACTGCGTCCGCTCCAACGTATGGCACCCTAGGGGGCAGAGTGGAACCGCCCCATGGGATTCTACCATGCAGCTCATGCAGAGCGGTTGGTGGGCTTGAACCAGTGTACTGGCAGTTAGTAGCCTAGTGCTTCACACATCGCACTACCAGGGCGTCCTTTCAGGGAAAGAGAGCCTAACGTCACGTTGATGAAACAAAGTGGGTGCAGAGAGTAAGAATGCTGACTCGATGTGGGGGGTGTGGCTGGTGGCATGGAGCTGCGCAGGTGGAAACTGTGGCTGCCTGTGTTTGGACTCTGTCAGCTGCTGCCAACAAGAAATAAAATATAAAAATAAAAAGACACAGCACTCAGGATGACTGGGGAATGCTGCCCAACCAGACCATCCACCCAGTTGCTTCCCAAACTTCTGTTAGAGCTCTCTCTCCTCTCTCTCTCTTTCTCTTACACACACACACACACACACACACACACACACACACACACACACACAACGGTCACACATTCTTTGATAATGTACTCCCAAGAGAAGCAAGAGGCCCTGCATCAACCTTTGCGCAGTGGAGGAGGGAATCAGCTGCTGAGTCCAAACCAGCCTTCTTTGTCTTCACTAAATGGTCCCTAAATCATAGCCTGGAGCTCGCAGCACTCTGTAAAAGCTCAGGTAGGAAAAAGACCGAGATAAGAACGCAAGGGTTAGTCCATGGAACTCTCAGTGGTTTTCCCTGACACCCTCCCACCTCCCACCCCTACCCCCATCAGTCAGCACCACCCCACTGCCAGTCAGTTGAGTCCGGCTCACGCAGACCCTGTGCAGGGTTTCTGGGGCTTTGTCAAGCTTTATGGAAGCAGACAACCTCCTCTCTCGCCCGAAGAGGGACTGGGAGGTTTGAACCCCAGACCTTGCCATTAGCAACCCATGCTTATCCTACAGCGCCTCCAGGGCAGTTGCACGGTTTTCTTATTTATGTTGAAGCCTGGCCACTATGACATTCAGGGAGTTCCTTTCTTCTCTTTTCTGTGTACCCCCTTCCCCCGCCTCCGTCCCCCTCACACACACACCTACACAGTTCTGTTTATAAAGCTGTAAGAGGGCTCTGAATGACCAGGCTTATACTGGTGTGAGGTTTGAGGGTGGTTTCCCCCCCCTCTCATGAAAGGGTCCCTTGAAAAGGTTCTGCGCTCTCCCCGGGAGCCGGCTGGGGACTGCCCACATTTCCTGCGAGAGGTGCCCGTCCTGCCAAACTCAGAAGTGTGGAGCCACCGGGCCGCTGGCACCCAGAGAATGGGAGCCCTGTCCTGCTGCATGCACGCCCCTGAGACGCGAGTCTAGCTAGAAGGTTAGGATGACTGCACAAAGGCGAGGCTCAGCCTCCCCCCAAATTTGGGAAACTACTCAGGCCTGGAATCCAGAAGGTAGGGAGTACAGTCAATGGGCGCTCCTTTGTACGCCCAGTTTGGCAATAGGAGTGAGGTACTGGGGCTTCAGCTTTCTCTTTCCTACTGAAGCGTCGTGGGCATGGAACCCTCTCAAGCAATGTTGGTCCGATTGCAGTTAGCAGCCTCTAGCTCCGTGGTTCTCCACCTTCCGCATGCCACCACCCTTTAATACAGTTCCTCATGTGGTGGTGAGACCCCCCTCCTCATCAAATTCTTTTCGTTGTTCCTTCAGAACTGTCATTTTGCTACTGTGATGAATCGGGCGACCCCAGTGAAGGGGTTGTTCGACCTCCCCCCACTAAGGCGTCTGGACCCACGGGTTGAGAACCGAGTTGAATGAAGCGTCCCCTCCCTCGAGCAGACGCCACCGTCGGCCACGCGCCTCTGCTGAGAGTCCTCGGAGCGTGGCATCCCTCCCCGACTGCTGCCTGCATGGGTGACCTCATCTCGCTGCCCCCACCGCTTCCTCTGGAGAAGAGGGGGGTGGGGAGGAGGGAAGGGGAGGCCGGTGCAGCTCCAGCTCCGGGCGATGTGGCTGTGCTTTCCCGGTGAGTGGGGCCGGCTCGGCTCGAGTCCACCCACTCGCAGCAGCAGGAGCCGCGGCCGTCCATGCTGCTGGCGGCCGGCGGGCTGAGAGCCACGGCTCCTTCCAGCACCAGGCTCCGCCTCCTGCACGGATTGTGGCGCGTGAGGTTTGTGGTGCCTAATGCTCAGAGGTAAGGCGCCAGCTCTTTCTTCCTAGTCTGACTGGGTCTGGAAGCTCCTGGGCGTCCTGCCTGCCAGCGGTGACCCTGACGGCATGTGAGAATCTGGCGGCAGCGCTCCCAGCATCACGTCGCAGCAACATGCAAGCCACCACATACACAGGGGCCGGGCCGGGGTGCGTCATTAGAGAAAGTACATTTAGATAGAAGATAGAACTGCGACGATTGTCTCCGTTTATGAATTGGCTCGTGTGGGTGACGACCCAAGAGTCAAAGTCAGGGCCCTCGGAGTTCAGGTCTGCTCGTAGTGACCCTGCAGGACAGGGGAAAACTGTCCCTGTGAGTTTTCAAGACTACATCAGTGGTGCTCAACCTGTGGGTCGCGACCCCTTTGGAGGTCGAATGACCCTTTCACAGGGGTCGTATAAGACCTTGGGGAAACACATATTTCTGATGGTCTTAGGACGTGAGACGCTGCTCCTCTATCCGTCTCCAGGGGTGTCCGCCCACATGCAGATACACTCACCTATGAGTGCCCATGGTGAAGACTGTCACCCATGCTACACCATGCTTCAAGACAAAAGTTCAAAAGCGGGGGAAGGGAGACCTTGGACAGCATAAGATAGAACAAAATAATAATTTATAGATTATCAAGGTTCATGAGGGAGGGGGGAGGAGCTGATACCAAGGGCTCAAGTAGAAAATGTTTTGAGAATGATGATGGCAACACATGGACAAATGTGCTCGACACGATGGATGGATGTGTGGATTGTGATGAGTTGTGTGAGCCCCCAATTTAAAAAGAAATGCTTAGAAAATGATGTTGGCAACATGTGTACAAATATGCTTATAAGAGCTGAAAGAGCCCCTAATAAAATGATTTTTTTAAAAGACAAAATTTCATTTATTTGTCATTGGAAATAAATATCTCACAATATGCAATTACATATTGTTTTTGTGATTCGCCACTGTGCTTTAATGATGTTCCTTTTGTAACAATGAAAATACATCCTGCATATCAGATATTCACATGACAATTTATAACAATAGCAGAATTACAGTGATGAAGCCGCAAGGAAGACAATTGTATGGTTGGGGGTCACCACCACATGAGGAACTATATGAAAGGGTCGTGGGCTGAGCCCCGGTGGCGTAGTGGTTGTGCGCGGGACTGCGGCCCACTGGGACGGAGGTTCAATTCCAGCAGTGGGGCTGGGCCTCCTACTCCCACCACCGGAGAGCAGTGATGCCCCCCCCCCCAAAAAAAAAGGGGTCATGGCAGCAGGAAGGTGGAAAACCACGACTGTAAATCTTTACAGGAGTGCAAAACCCAGCCCTTCTCTGGTGGTTTCGAACTGAATCACAGTCCTGGAGACGGATGCACAGAAGGCAGTTCTACCCTGTCTGATCAGCCCCTCGGTGTCGCCAGGGACGCTGTGACAAGAGCCCTGGGGAAGAAAGGCACACAGGGGCACCTGGAGGTGAGCAGGTGAGAAAGAGGGGCCAGGAGGCGGAGCCAATCGGGCCAAGCAAAGAGACAGACAGGACCACAGGAAGGAAGAAGGCATGTCCGGGAGAGCCATCAAAACCAGTGCATGGACCTTGACCATGAACGGGATCCCTCTGGGAGGAGACTGGGGACAGGCTGCAGTTACTAGGGACATCCAGCATGAGCTCGGGCGTGCCTTTGTTGGGAAAATCAGCAAAATAAGTACTCAATTGGTTCACTCGCCTGTCCCTGAGGCCTCTGTTGGGCTCCTGGGTGGGCAGACAGCTTGTCTGGCAGGTGTTACACAGATGGGCGTGGGGCTCATCTGCATACATCCTCTGTTTGGGGGCCTGGGTGGGGGGCTCTCCCAGGGGCTTATTCAAGTTGGGGCTGGTCTTCACTGGCAGCTCTAGTTCAAGGGCCCCAGGAGGACTCAGAGCCCAGCCCTCCACACTGTAGCTCCTCTCAGGTCTTTGGGGGACCCCTGGGATCCGGCTGCGGTGTGTAGGTGCCGCCTCCCTCCCCACACCAACCCTGGGCTGCTGAGGGCCAAGAACTCTCAACCTCCCGCTCTCTCGCCAGTCCTGGAAGAGAAAAGTCTCCGGGATGTTTCCCAAAGCTTCCCCTCCCCAGAGAACCTGCCTCGGGGGGCACAGGCGCATGGGTTGGGCTTGGCCAGTTGGGCATGGACAATTTTGTTCAAGTCGCCGTTTCTGTAACAGAAAGCAGGCCCAGATGGCACCATCATGGGGAACCCATAGAGAGAAATCAGAACCTGCCTTCGCTTCAGGAGGGGCTAGCTGAGAAGCATGACTGATTCCCCAGGCACGAGCCTATGCCCTGGCACCCAGGTCATAGGCGTTCCTTCATCTTCTTTGAAACATGGAAATGGCACGGTGACCTCACAGCTCACAGGTGTGGGTTCCACTGGAAGGGAGGCCCGCCCTGGGTGGGGTGACAACTCCTGAAGGACTTCAGTGTTCCTGGTGCAGGGGGCTGAGCCTGGCCGTGCAGTCACACAGCAGCTCTTGTCAGACTGGCGCTGCCTGGGCTGCCCGCGCATACCCAGGAGGCCCAGACCAGGCAGCGCTGCCCGGTAGAGCTGTATTTTCCAAGCCTACCCAACGAAGTCGATGAATGGAAACATCTTACAGATGTTGGGCCGTTCCAACAACATGTGGTGTGTGGGTCTTGCATTAAATCTCAGCCCTAAAAGCCAAGGAGAAATGTGCCCTGGATGCCTAGCAGACCTGCAATGAACTACTATAATTGTATAAACATAGATTCATGACCCTAAATACTCCTGTGACCATTGCTGTTCCTACTGTAGGCTATCTCTGGAGCCCGTTGGAGTGTGGTTATAAGTTCTAGTGGCCATTCTCCCATGTCACCCCTTTCTCTAAAATCTCCACTTGTCTAGAAATAGCCCTCTGGCCAGGCAACAGCTTTCCAGGAGCTTCTTGCTGATCCTCCTTCCAGGTTAAGAGTGGATGGGGGCTGGACTCCCTTCTGGTCAAAGGGATGCTGGGGATTTCCTGGCTCTAGCTTCGTTCCAAGCAGTTAGGCTGGAACTCCCCCACCACCGCACTCCACCCCTCCTCCCTGAGCTAGGAGAAGGGGAACCGGGCCAGAGAATGAGCAGAGCGTTGGACCAGCTGCAGAGGAGGCATGGCGGAGGTTGGGTGGCCACGCTGTGTGTAACAGCTTCTAAGAGCTGCTGCAACAAATGCTGCTAGCTCAATGATTTTATTTTCTCTGAGCCTTTGAAGTCCAGAGTCCAAAGTCAGGGTGTCCAGCAGGTTGATGCCTTGCGAGGGCTCTGAGGAAGACCCGGTTGCCTTCTGGAGACAGACAGGGACCGTCAGCATGCCTTGACTGGAGCATGCATATTTTCACAGGACCACTCTCCTCCTGTCCCCTTGCATCTCTTTTTTGGGCATCACTGCCCTCTGGTGGGAGTGGGAGGCCCAACCTTGCTCCTGGAGATCTGCTGCTGGATTTGAACCGCCAAGCTAGTGGGCCGCAGCCCCTCAAGCAACCAATCCACCACCGGGACTCAGTACCCCGCATCTCTTTTATAGAACACAGTGCTCGGACCAGACTAGGTTCCATCCCGCTCCAATACATGAACTGGTGCCATTTCAAAGATGCTATTTCCAAATAATAACATGTCCACAGGCCCCCCTGGGAGCTATGACTTCAACCTATCTCTTTGAGCCACACAATTCTGTCCCTAAAACTGTGTAACCAACCATCACAAGCATAGCCGTTAAAATGCAATCACACATGGTTAAGATCTCCGTCTCCATGGGCGAGGAGTGCAGACACAAGTTAACTGGTCTCCTGCCCAGGGCCTCATAGGGACAACGTGGTCAGTGCACTGGCCGGGGCTCATTTTCCCCTGAGCTTCCATGAAGGAGGAATGTGCTTCCAAGCGACTGCACCAGATCAGCAGGTTCCCTTCCTGGTGCTGGATGGCCTAGGGCCCAACTTTACACTGCTGGCCAGATGGCGGTTGCCCACAGTGCCCTGCCACATGGCCCCTCCATGGGCAGTTTCCAATCATGGCTCATTGCTATCTCGGGTGGGCCATCCAGAGAAGCTCTCTAACTTTCAGAGATCGTCTGATTTTTGTCAGATGCGGTACCCCCAGGCAGGGCCTCTTAGGGGCCTCCCCGATCACAATGTCACCTGTCAAGAGTGATAGCGAATCACCTTTGACATCTTCAAGGCACTCGAGGGGGATGAGATTATACAGGGATGTGATTCACTGGAGGTCACATTCAGGTGTGTCCACCACAGGCAGCAGATGGCCGGGGTTTATATCTTTAAAAAAAATGTATTGGCAAATAATTCACATACAATTCAGTAGTTCAATCATATTAAGAAGAGTTGTGCACTCATCACCACAATCAATTTTAGAACATTTTCTTTGTTCTTGTGCTCATCGTTATTAACTCCCCATTCCTCCCAATCTCTCCTGCCATACCTCCCCCCACCAAAAACACACACACACACACACAACCAACTCACTGCCATGAAGTTAATGCTGATTCATGGCCACCCTCCAGCACAGGGTAGAACTGCCCCTGTGGGTGTCTGAGATGGTCACTCTTAACAGAGGAGAAGGCCCCTTGCTGGTCTCAAACGGAGGGTCTTGCAGGTGGCGGTCCAAAGGTAACCACTACGCCATCAGGGCTCTTTCAAACTCACAAGGAACTATGCATCCACTACTGCCTCTGTAGACTTCCCTCGGCTAGATTTCATAGACGGGAAAACATTACACAACAAACCTTCTCCACTCGATCGTTTCAGAACCTTAGGTGAGTGGGTTAACTGCTCAGCGTCCTCCCTTTATAAAATGGAATCTGGAGGCCAGTCAGATCTTGGTGGCGTTCCAATAAGATATCCCATCAGCGGTGCTCAGCACATGGCATTGTCCCCACTCTTCTGGGGATGGTGGTGCCAGTGGGACTCCCAGGTCCGGCAAAGAGGTTGAGACGCAGAAATGTAACTCAGACGATGGCCATAGCCAGTCTGTCGCAAAGCCCTGTGAAGATCAGATAAGGGCTATCCGTGCTCTGGACTTCTTAAAAGAGCATCTTTAACCTTGGGCAGGACGTGGGTATGATGGGAAGTCAGGCAGCCCGGCCACCTCCCAGGATCTAGGAGTCTGTTAGGTGATCAGCACTCTCAGAGGTAATAGAGAGGAGGTTCTCTCGGCTTCTTGTGAGACCCGGGACAGCCTCACTCAAGGGCGCTGTGGCCTCGCTGGACCGTGTGGGGCGAACCCCGCTCACCTACGCTCCCAACAGCTGATCTGCAGGAAGCTCTCCTACATCCTAACCCCCTGATCTGTTCACACAGAATAATAAGAGCCATTGTGCATGATCACCAGAATCGCACACGTCCCAAGAGAAGAATAAAAGAGGGAGTAAAATACATACTCGACACCCCTCTCCCTGCAGCAGCCAGTACAATCAACCCAAACACATGTGCCCAAAGATAGCTCTGTGATAATCACGTACGCCAGTTGTAACCCACGATGAGTTTAACCAGTCTTACCATCACGCTCTGATCTGTGTGCATGAGCCCGGGGAGGGCCAGCGCTCGGTGACTCTGGGGAGCTGTTGTGTGACATGTCCTTGGAGCAACGCTGGCCGGAACGATGCTCAGAGACCTCCCCCCAAGGTCAGCTTCTCCACCCTGTAGTGTCCCCTCTGCCAGAAACACATCCTGGACACTTCTAGTACCACCATGGAGTGCATGCCGACTCACCATGAGCCGACAGGAGAGGGCGGAACCACTCTGTGGGTTTCTGAGGTTGTCACGCACCATGAGTAGAATGTCCCGTCTTTCTCCTGTGGAGAGACTGGTGGTCTCGAACGGCTGATCTTGAGGATCAGAGCTCAACTCCTAACCACTCCGCCACCGGGCCTCCTACCAGACACTCAGCACTTCTTAATTTTCCCTTCTGAAGTTTTTGGGGTCTTGAGGTGACCCATTTATGAAAGAGGTGCAAAAATTTTAAAAGTCTTTTCTTTTTGGAAAGAACAATTGCACCCCCAATGAGACTCAAGGGAATGATAGGCTTGAAGTAAAACAAAGCAAACAGCCCATCTTGATGTCTTTCAAAGAAGGAAGCGCTCCTTTCATAAGACCTGAAAGAACTGGAAAGAGGCTATTCCTCAGCCCCTTTGGAATCTGTAGGTACCTGGGCTGTGGGCAGGACAAGGTGTCGACAGTCTGCTTAGCTTTCCATGAGGGGACCTCTCCTCCAGCAGCATTTCTTTAGCTCCTTCAAGCCCTTGGCATGTGAGGAAATGGAATGAGACACTACCTCTGGCAGGACACATTGCTGAGGGCTGACACTCGTGTTCCTGACCGGAGCACTGCATGCCTTCAGCATCCCCCAAAGCTGTGTTAGGTATGATAGCCTGTGGTCTGTTCTGCAAATTCACTCTCCGAGGGGACAGGCACACAGGTAAACTTGGGGATCACACAGAGCACTAGACAAGCATAGGAGAGGTGCGCCCAACCCAGCCTGGAGGACAGACCCACAGAAGGCTCTTCAGAGCAAGTAAATGGAGACCTGGAGGGTCCACAGAGGGTAAGGTTGGTACTTTGACACAGTGTTCCCGGGAGAGAGACTGCGGACTCAATATATCCAAGAGGAATACACACACACACACACACACACATGCACAAAAGACTTGGTCAAGGGTGTTCACACATTTATATACCATGGCCTCCCCCTGGAACAGACCAAAGACCCACACACAGAGTGGATTAGCTGTTTATGGGTTACAAGCAAACTGTGGAACATTACTGAACAGCCAAAGGGAAAACTACTGATGCTTGCAACATACATACATTATATAATGTCTGTGTGTGTCTGTGTGTATATATAAATATATACATGAAACCCATATACACACACACACACACACACACATATATGAAACCCAAGGACAGACAACAGGGTGCTCAACCTGAGCAAAGGGCTTGCCTTTGTGTGAGAAGGAGAGAGCTCCAACCAACAGCAGCGACAACAAAGGGAAATTTGGGAGTTGATTGGAATTTGTCTTTTTATCTCCTTCGGGATGGACCATAAAGCAAGTATATATAATTGCCAAAATGTATCATGCTGTGTACTGAGAATGGGAGCATTAATTGCTTAGAGATTAAGGCTCAATAAAGTACATTTCTCAAACCAATATCCTATGATTGGACTTTTAAAATAAGAGGCCAAGAATAGGCTGCCTATGGAAATCAATGTTCGTTGGTAGTGGCAAGTATGGGAAGGGGAGGAGGGAGAATGATTCTAAGTAGTAGACATCTTTGGTGGTGGGAAAGGTCAGCCTGGATGTCAGTGGAGTCTGCACAACTTGACCAAGGTGAATGATGACACCAAGAAATACACAGAATAAGGGAGATTTTTGTAAACATTGTATGTAAATACGGTAACCTACAACATTGCATGCCAACAGCAATAATGAAATACATGTGTGCGTTAGATGGGCATGCATACATGAATACAGGAGGGTCTACATGTGTGTACATATGTGTGCATGTATAGGTGAGTCAAAGTTCATGGAAAATTCCATCATTTTAAATTCCATTTTTCCATGAACTCTTTGAAGACCTCTTATATATGGATGTGTGCTGTAGTATATTCTTATGCCTACTAAAGCACACAGGGGCACAGCTATGGCTACTTCGTAGACACAGCAAGTATCTTATGGTATTGCTTTACTGGGTTTACATCTGTAGCTTTATGGGACAGCTCAGTCATTTAGCATTTCAGAGTTCATGAAATTCAGATCCCATAGTCTACTTTGTCTGGACTCTTAAAAGCTTTTGAACAGCTATCAAAGACACTATTCATTTCTGCTCACCAAGAGAAAACAAGAAAGAAGAAACCCAAAGACACAGAGAAGAGCCAGTCTGCAGGATGAATATCCCTCAGGAGCCTGGCCTCCTCCATTCTGAGACCAGAATAGCTAGATGGTACCCAGCTGCCACTGTCGATCTTTCTGACCAGGGAGACAACAGGTGGTTCCTGATAGACTGGGACAAAGACACAGAGCAGAGCACAACTTCTTTTTCAAGGGGCCAGTAGAAATCATGGGACCCCTGAGATGGTTGCCTAATGGCAGCCTTTGAATTCAAACCACTTCTGGACATCACCTTTCAGCTACAGAGTTGATTGGCTGGTAAAATAAACAATATCACCCATGAATACACAACTGCTTTGAAAAACAGTCAGCATTTACCCTCGAAGTGAAGATGAAAATGGAAGGGAGAGCAGGGAAGTTTGATGAACGGAAACAGAAAAATCAGAGTGGGAATAATAAGAATGCTGACCTAGTGTGAAAGATGTCACCCAAGTCATCGATGGGGATGTGCCATCTCACGGCAGCCCTGTTACATACAACAGGACAATATTCTGCCCAGACCTGCCTCATCCTCACGATCAGGCACTGTGTTAACTCAGCTCATTGTAGCTTTCTTTTTCACCAACCCTCGACTTTATCAGGCAGGATTTCCTTCTCCAGCGACTGGGCCCTCCTGATGGTATGTCCAAAGTATGTAAGATGAAATCTCACCGCTTTCTCTTCTACAGAGGTCTCTGCCTGTCCTTCTGTAAGATAGACTTGTTTGTTCTTCTGGCAGTTCATGGGATAGTCAGTCCTTCCCCAATTTATTCTTCTTTGATCTTGTCCAACTTTGGCATACATACCAGGTGATTGAAAATACCACGGCTTGGATTGGGTGAACCTCAGTTCTCAAGGTGACCTCTTTGCTTTTGGATATTTCTAAGAGATCTTGGGCAGCAGTGAAGCTTGGTGCACTTCATCGTTCGATTTCTGGACTGGTACCCCCATAGGTGCTAACTGGACATGCAAGTAAAATAAAATTCTTGCAGCTTCAACTGCTTCTCTCTTAACCAGGTTTCTTGTTGGCCTAGTTGTGTGGATTTTGTGCTGTCTCTATTTTGAGGAATAAGTAAAGACTGTAGATTCTCATCCGTAAGTGCTAAAAGTCCTCGGTACTATTAGCAAAGTTGCATCATCTGCATCTTGCAAGTTGTTAATGAACCTGCTTCCAATTCTGAGACTGCATCTATCCTCACATCATCCAGCTGCTTGGATTATTTGCCTATCATCCAGATTGAATAGGTATGGTAATAGGATACAACCCTGACGGTAAAAGCCACATCGTATCCTCTTGTTCTGCTCAAACTGAGCACAGTTAAGTGTTCTGAAAACCCCATTCTTCACAACATTATTCATAATTTGTTATCATTCACATAGTCAAATGCCTTTAAATAATCAACAAAAGACAGGCAAACATCGTTCTGGAATTCTCTGCTTTCAGTTGAGGCTATCCCTCTCCCCACACCCTCTTGTGCACCTGGCTTGAATTTCTGGCAGTCAGCTCCCTGTTGATGTATTATTGGATCTGCTTTTGAATCTTCTTCCGTAAAATGTTACCTGTATAGGACATTGATAGTATTGTTCTATAGTTTCCACATTATATTGAATCAATTTTCTTTGAAATGAGCACATGAAAGGATTTCTTTCATTCAATTGTCCGGGTAGGTACCTGTCTTTCAAATTTCTCTGCATAGACAAGTGGGTGCTTCCAATGTTGCGTTTGTTTGTGAAACATCTCAATTGGAAGTTCATCCCTTCCAGAACCCTTGCTTCTCACCAGTGCCTTGTTTCCCCCAGGGCAATTGGACTTTCTTGATGCTACTTCCCGATATGATTGAACATTGACCAAAAAATATTATTTTGGGTACAGTCACTCTGTGTATTGCCTTCATCTTCTTCTGATGCTTCCTGAGTCACTCAATATTTTGCCCATAGACTCCTTCAATATTACCACTCAGGACTTGAATTTTTTTCTTAAATTCTTTTGACTTGAGTCATGCCTAGTGCATTCTTTCCTTTGGGTTTCCATTGAAGGAAAACCAATTTGTTTTGTAAACTTCCACCAAAAACACTGTAAAATATGATATTTTAAAATTTTCCTTTCTCTTCACAGCCCCATTAGAGTGTACCTCAATCTTCTTAACAGCTATGTAGTCTTCCATTGAGTCAGTGTCCTTTATTTGTTTTCCCATTGTCAGGGGGTTAGTGTCTTGCAAGTTTTTTCTATTCCAAACAATGCTGTTGTGTACCTCCTCAAAGGATAGAATCCTAAGTGGAATCACCACAGCCTTCTCTCTAGTAACATGGAGAGTCTGCAACCCACGAATGAGAAAAGCTTTTCCAAGGCCTATTGTGAGAATGTACTATGAATTATGGTGCAAATTCTGGACCTGAAGATTGTTGAATGATGACATAGAAATATTGAGATGGGTGAGGTATGGGGCTTCCAACCAGACCAGCGCAAACCATTTAGACTCACTCCACTTTCTTCTTGGAATAACTCACACTCTGGTGAGTGTCAATGCCTTTGGGTTGCATGAACTAAACGTAATGTTGTACTAAGTCCACTTTCATGGGCAGCCTAGTGAAGTAGTGGGTTATGTTTTGGGCTGTGACTCTCAAGGTCAATAGTTCGAAGCCACCAGCTGCTCACAGGAGAAAGGTGAGGTTTTCTACTCCCGTAAAGAGCTACAGTCTTGGAAACCCGCAGGGACTCTTCTTTGTCCTAGCAGGTCAAACTCAAAGGCAGTGAGTTTGAGAATTTTGAAGTCACTTCTTGGGACTCTGGCACACCTGTGTCAGGCAGTGATCTTCTCAAACTCTCACAAAGTCCAACAGGAGAACTGTCATTAACTAATTCCTGTTTTAGAGATGGAAAAGTGAGTTTGTAATTCCTCAAGCTAAAAAGTGACATCTAAAAAGCTAAAAAGTGGCAGGTTTCCGGAGTAGGTCCTTAATAGTGAAGACCTTGCTTTTAACCACAATGCTGTCTTCCCCTCAAGGACAGCACGTCGCAGGGTGTGGTGGAAAGTTGTCCGTGCAAGGGTTTCCAAGCAGATGACTGGTCTCTGCTTCTCCCTGAAAACCGTTACTGCATCTTCAGCTCCACCATCTCCCTAATATCTGGCACGTGGTAGAATTTAAGGGGCTCAGCATTGGGCCGGACACACACTAAGGCCTCGGTGAGTGCTAATTCTTATTCTTATTGGAGCTCAATAAACGCTGGTAGACTAAGCAAACATTTGCACGAATAACTAATGCCCTAAATTGTTATTTTAGCACATCAAACGATGAACATGGGGACAACAGGTTGCAGGCTCCTCTCCTGCCAAACATCTCATTTGGAGGCAGCTGAACCATGAAGGAATCGCCAGCCCTTGTCTCTTCACATGTCTGCCTCCCCCATGGGACACAGAAGCAGGAAGGACATCTGGCTGAGTGTTGGCCTGCCAGCCCCAACTCAGGACAGCACCCCACTGGACAGATGCTCACACATGGCTGGGCGAAGGAAAGAAGTCAGTGATGCAGTGGTGTGTGTGTGTGTGTGTGTGTGTGTGTGTGCGCACTATCTTACTCTCCCTCACCATGAAGCAAACTGCATAAGGGAGGAGAAGCATTCATCGAGAACGATGGGGCATACCTAGGCTTACAGGCCTAATGGGTAATCACTCAGGGGACAAGAATATCAGAAAGGTCTTGTGCTTCTATTGTATTTTCCCTTTTAGCATTTTATTTGGGTTTGCCTGACAGGTTATAGCGCAAACTGACTGTGCTTTTTCACTCTGCTGTCTCATCTCTGTGAAGGGAAGACCCCCACACCACAGAGCTAGCAGGCCCAGCTTGGATGAAGTCTTCTAAGATCCAGGTTAGGTAAGTGCCTCTTTCCTTTGCCCACATTGTCCTGGGTGCCCCTCTGTATCCAGAGCTTCTGAAAACATAATATTCAGCACAACCATTCCCTCGGCCTAGTCGGGGTCCTCATCTGAGCCTGAGTCTCCAGTTGTAGGCCTGGCACACTTGGTCTGGCCCTGGCCAGCACCTTGATTGGCCTGCATTCCTGTCTCAGTCCAGCCACCTTGCACTGCAAAAACCTCTTCCCAGACTTGGTATTTGACCTCTCAGTACCTCTGCCTGATTGGCTGACCCCATGTCCTCGTGGGAGTCTGCTGGTACAAGTGGCTCCTCACTCAGCTGGGAGCCACAACCTTAGAAATTTAAGCCCATCAGAGGAGACTTGGAAGAAGCCCTTGGCAATGCACTCCCACAGTCTGACATATGGGGATGGCCAGGAATTGGGAGTTGGCTGAGCGTCCACTGATGATGATCATATGGAGCTCACAGATGACTGATGATGGTTTTAAGGCCCTTGTGGAGAAATAATACGAACAACAGCAAGATTAAGAATGACCACCAATTTCTGTTTGAGCGCTTCGTGTGTTCCATGTCCCATGCAAGTGCTCAACTCTGTTGTCCATAAGACAGGTCAGGTGGAATGGACTGGTCCCGCTCCTTGGTGAGGCAGATGAGAGTGGGCATGCAAGAGCCTGCTGACCTACGTAGTACCTGCTCCTACCTCTGGCCCAAAGTCTCCTGTGTCCTCTCCTGTTGGCTTGAGGCTTCTGCCTTCCCTGCCTCACTGCCACAATCCTCTAGTTAGATCTCTAAAAACCCTGACTCCCCCTGCCTACTGCAGTTTTCAGAGTCTCATTCATTTCAGGCAACTTGAGTTTCTGTCTTACAGACTTGTGTAAATGCTGCAGTGAAACTTGTTCCAAATGTCTGCCACTTGTGATTACAGAAACCATATAGGAAGAAACACATTTTCATCTGATACGCCATATCCACGTTTTGAAAAAAGGCGAATTGTCCTTGAACTTAAATAGACTTGCGGTGATTTGCAAATAGCAAGACAAAGAGAAGGGAGAGGGAGAGTGGGACGAGTCAGGAGATAAGGGAAGGAGAGCATCAGATCGGGGTCCAGGCAGGCGTTGTTTCTGGAAAAGACGACAGAAAGAGCAGAGGCAGAAAGGACAAAAGAAATAGAGAGAGGACTGTGGGAGTTACACAATCTGCTGCCAATTTGAGACTTCCAAGTGAAGGGGTGAATCAGGCCTGTCACTTAGGTCGAAGCTTGATGACCTCATTTGAAGGTGCAATGGAGATAAGTAGCTCGTTGGAGGCAGGACACACACACACACACACACACACACACACACTCTGTGTGAGACATTCCTGTTCAGAAGACACAGGGAGCTAAGCTGATAAAGCCTTGGAGCTGAAGGAACCACAGGGAGACCCCTGCCACCCTTGAGATGTTTCCACTGCACTGGATCCACAAGTCTTTCCACCTACAGACCTGTGATCTTCCTGCATTCAGCATCATTGCATGTGTTTCGTGAGTCTGAAGAGGAATGTATACATTGGTATCGGCTATATGGGTTAATATGGAACTTAGGGATTTGATCTGGACCGGGCTGGGATGTCTTCTCAATATTCAATTGCTCTCACAAAGAAAGTCCTCTCTTATACACATTTCAGTGTTCATGAACTTGTTTCTCTAGTCCACCTGGACTAACGGAAGGACATTTCTCAGAGCTAATGGACATAGGCCCTTAGATGCAAAGAACCAGAGCAATGAGTGAAGGAAGTCTCCCTGACCCCTTTCCCTCCCCACCCCAGGCCACACAGGGAGCTACCAGACCACCAAGGATCTAGTCTGGACCTCTAGAGCTTCCACAGAAAGTCAGATTCCATCGACAACAGTAAGAACCAGATGAACCAGAAAAAAAAAAAAAAGAAAAAAGGCAGCAGGAAAGTGCCTGGACAGTCTTTAGAGACAAGTGCTATCACCCAGGACTCAATGCCCACCCAACGACCTATCAAGCTTAACGACAACGTCAATAACTTTGCAGAGGTCCAGGATTTTGTAAAATGGTGTTTATACACGTGCACGCACGCACGCACGCACACACATTTGCCCAAGATGTCCCTTGTCAGTGAGCTGCAGCCAGAGAAGGAAGACAGTTCAGAGCAGCAGCATCCATCCCCGAATGATGGCGCTGGGCAGGAGGCAGCAAAGCAAGGTGCTGTGCGGTCACCGGGAGATCCATCAAGTCCAGACTGGAGCAGGAGCCAGAGGTTCTCCCAGCAAAGCTGACCCAGCAGAATGCCTGCTGGAGTACAGAGGGTGGGGGCATTTGAGGACATATTCAAGTCAGATGGTGCCCAAACCCCAACGAAACAGTGGATGTGAAACTTCAGATCACAATGATTTTTTTTTAGCAAGTATAATCAGACATCTGATTGGGCAGCTACATATGGAAGGGTCTCAGTAGTGCAAACGTATATCGATTTTAGCATCAATCTGTACACGGGACACCAAAGACTTCATTTCCACAAAACACAAAGCGCATGCCCTTCACTGAGACCATGTGGCCGTCACAGTGAAAGGCACCAAACTGTGAAGGGAGAGGGCAGAGGGGCAGGAGCTACTATGCTAGCTGCCCCCTCTTAAGGACATCCGTAGGAGTGGCTGGGGCTGGGGTAAGAGGAGAGGTCAGCTTCGTTCCTAAAGTTACCATGGTACTAGAAGGTAACTATCATAGCGATCGCATCCTATCACCGCTCAACTTGTGATCCGATTAACACTGACAAGATGGGGAGGCCTTCAGGAAACACACACACAGTCTCCATTCCCAACCAACCCACCTGGCTGGCGAGGGTTTTACCTGTCGTGCTGATGCTGAGCGGGCTACCTTGGAGTCTTGCATCTTGAAGACATTTTCCAGGCTCGGGCAGAGGAGGAAGAAAGGCCTGGTAACCTACACCCAGAAACCAGCTCCTGGAAACCAAGTGGATCCACAGGGTCATGGGACAGCACCGCCTCAGCAGGGTTTTACTCTAACCCCCGTGGGCTGCCAAGAGTCAGGGGGCCGATTCAACGGCATCCGCCCCCTGAAACAGCCTATCTCATTGTGAGTCGGTTTGCCATGGTGACATCCGTAGACTAAAGGTTTGATTGTGGTAAGAGGGAGGGAGACAGGGGTATAAATGAGCAAAGTCTTTTTTCCAGTGAAGGAGAAGGTCATGCGCACTATTTAAAATGTATAGGGAGGCAGCAGCAGTGTTTGCTTAGGGATATGCAGGGAGCGTGCAGAAGAGACCATTAGAAAGGTTAGGAGGGTCTGCTCTGGGGAGTGGGTGGGAAAGCAAAGGGGCCGTTAATACTTGGACTACAAAAGCATTTGAAAGCAAAATCCAGTTATAGCCCATAGACGCCACCATGTTTGAGGGTGTGTAAGGACATCACACATTGGGGCGGGGGTGGAGGTGGACCCCTCAGACACATTGGCTGGGATGAAGGGAGCAGGCAGGTGTGGCGGCCAGCTCTGTTCTGCACTGATTTGGGGGGGGGGGGCGCGGTGCGCGATGCTGGGTGATGGACGCTGGAGGATGCCATGAGCAGAGATGCCCAGATTTGGGGTGGGGCGCAGACCCAGGGGGTTCAGACCTTGCACATTCACTCTGGAGTTCCATCCATCCCCTACCTCCCATCCCGTAGGGGCAGGGGCCATGTCCCCTCAGCTGAGTGGCCAGGACCAGGCTGCAGAGAGTGACCCACTGGCCATTGTGGACAGTGAAGGAACAGGAGCGGGAGCGGGCAGGCACGTGGTGGCTGGCCTAGCCCGGGGCTCTGCAGGAGAAAGGCTGGCCATGCCGCTCGCCGAAGGATCTTACAGCTTGGAAAACCCCGTGGGGCAGCCCTGTCCTGCCTGTGAGTTTATGACGAGTCCGAACATCAACTCTGGGGCACCGAGAGGCACAGAGGGGCGAGGAGCGGCCGTCCCACAAGTGGGGAAGGCTGGTGGGGCCGGGTGTGGAGCAGGGCAGGGTCTGTTCACTGCACTTTCGGTGCCCAGGGCTCCCGCCGAGCCAGGGACCATGGTTTTCAGGCCAGAATCCACATGTCACCACACAACATGCCCTCCTTTCCTGTG
Organism: Nesogale talazaci; assembly: GCA_004026705.1. NCBI lineage: Eukaryota > Metazoa > Chordata > Mammalia > Afrosoricida > Tenrecidae > Nesogale > Nesogale talazaci. The sequence goes on from PVJH01002850.1 coordinate 27,104, forward strand.
AGGCTCTCCCGGCCCTGTGCTTTTCATGCCGTGAGCCCTGGGAAGGCGGGGAGCCCACCAGGCTGACGGGGCTCTCTGAGGCTCACCTTCCCTCCCTGTGGCAGGAGCCACTGGCGGTCAGGTCCGTTTGTATCGCTTCTGGAAGGGAGGAGGATTTGCATCTCCTTCGACGATAAGTTTTTTGCCTGGCAGAACTTCTGACTTTCGGAGAGGAGGCAGGGTGGGTTAGACTTTGGGCTGCCATTCGAACCCGCCAGCTGCTCTGGGGGTGTGTGTGGGGGTGTCTCAGAAACCCATAGGGGCAGTGCTTCCTTGACTTCAGGGTCACTATGAGTCGGAAATAACTCAAAGGTAGTGAGGGATTAAAAGGGTTTTTTGTTTTTGTTTGTTTGTTTTGGCGGGGGCATCACTGCCCTCTGGTGGTGGGAGTAGGAGGCCCAGCTTTTGCTCCTATGGAGCTGCTGCTGGAATTGAACCTCCATTCCAGTGAGCCGCAGTCCCGAGTACAACCACTACACCACCGGGGCTCAGCCCAAAAGGTTTTTTTAAAATTATGATTTAGGCGTTCACGGGTTTTGTGTACGTGCCCGGGTGGATCAGCATTCACAGACTGGGCATTCGGTCGTTCACTGAACTCTGTCGCTTACATTCACTTGTTACTCCACACATGAAAGACTCTCCTGATCTGCTTCTATAAAGAGATCCACCCAGAAAGCCTTATCCGGCAGCTCTCCTCACTCCTACAGGGTCTCGGTGAGCTCAAATCATCTGGAGAGCTCAGAAAACTAAGCCCACGTAGTTCTGAGCATAGGAGACGTAGCACCTTGCAAGTACGCTGCCCTCATAAATGGTACTGCTAGTTTACATGGGTCTGCCCCAGACCCGCCTGAAGCTTGCATGTTATGCAAGCTCATTTTCAAACAATAGCAGCACCCCGGTCTAACAGTTCGAGCTTCCATTTTAATCCGGGTGAAGGCTGTGGTTTGGTAGATTACTTTTTTCTTACAGCACAGAGAAACCGGGGTGTAGCGAGATCAGGCGTCTCGTCTCCCAGGACAAAGCACCTCTCTCCAAGCCCAGTGCTTCCTCCGCTCCACTGTCCCGATGTCCGTCGGGGCTCAGACCATCAGTCAGTGGACCAGGCTCCTCCCTCTTCACAGAAGGATTGTCCTCGCCTCACTCCAGGGCCCAGCGTGGTTCCACAATGCCCCGGAGTGTCCCAGGGACTCTCGTCTGACAGCCTCTCTCCTGGCCTGCGGCTTCCACATCTCTGTCCTGCTCCATCTGCCATTCTCAGGCCGTGGGAGGTGGTGGCCCTCAGCTCAGGGCCCTGGTCCTCACATCCCACAGAGGTGAAGTCCCAGGGACAGATGCTTCCTGGGCAGAGTCAGAAGGTGAGTTTTTGGTTTTTTTGTGTGTGGGCATCACTGTCTCTGGTGGTCGTGGGCGCTACCCAGTGCTGCTCCTGAGAGCCACCGCTGGATTTGAACCACCAAGCCCGCGGGCCGCAGTCCCGCACTCAACCACTTACGCCACCGGGGCTCAGCCCGGAAGGTGAGTTTTTAAAAACAAACTCAACACTGAGATACCACCCAGCAGCTATGACTCAGGCCGATAGTCGCCATTGAGCCATCTCCAGCTCTGAGTCTCCGAGGCACAGTGGAATCACACAGGCAGGGAAGTGCATCATGCACCCGGTCACAGACACGCCAGGTGGGGCCCATCTCTGCAGCTACTGTGCCAGCCACCTCTCCGGGGTCTCCACGCACGTGTCACCAAACACGACGTTCTCCAGCAGAGACAGAGTCTTCCTGTCCTGTGTCCAGAGCAAGACTCTGCTGTGACCCAGGAAGTTGTCACTGGCACGTCGCTGGCAGAACATCGCTAAGTCTTTCTTCTTCGAATGTCTTAGACTGGAAGCTCTGCTCGGCCTCTCCATTATGGGTGCCCTGGCTGGTCCTTGAAACACCGAAGGTGCTGCGTTCAGCATCACAGCAGTGGGATGGGAGGACCGCCCAAGAATGACTGAAATCCAAACCACTCACATCGGCCCATTAGTGCGCATGTGCAGAACACCAGGGATGCTCGTTTGGGGAGGGGGGGCGGGGGGAGACATGAAATGGCCACTGTGGAAGCACGCTCTGCCCATCACACTCCTCTTCCAAAGAGTTCAAGGTTGATGTCCGCACGAAATCTCGCACACTATAAAAATGCATAGCGGCTCCATCTGCAAGGTCCAAGTGTGGATGCCCTTCAGTAGGTGATCTGGGAAATGAACTGTGGTACGTGCCTACGAAGGAGAACCGTCCAACAATAAAAAGAAATGGACTGTTGACACCGGAGAAGACACAGAGGCACCTTAGCACCTATTGCTAAGTGTGATCACTAGGGGTGCTGCCAACGAGTCACTCCTGGGTAAGGGTAGGGGTGGTATTCTGTGTTAGTCCTGGGAGACTAGAGAAATAAATTCGTAGATATGCATGTGTATAAGAAAGAACTTTATATACAAGAGCAATGGAATATTAAGAAAACAGCCCAGCCCAGTCCTGATCAAGTTCATAAGTCTGATATTAGCCCATATGTCAAATACCAATCTATAGATTCCTCTTCAGACTCACGAAACATATGCAATGATGCCAAATGCAGTAAGAACACAGGACAGGAGGTGGAAAGTCTTGTGGATCCAGTGGTGATGGAAGCATCTCAGCACTGGCAGGGGTTTCCAAGTGGCTCCTCCAGCACCATGGGTCTAGCCTAGCTCCATGCATCTTAGCAGCAAGCAGGTCTCACAGGGAGTGAGTGTGTGTCCTGCCACCAACCAGCTATTTATCTCCTTAGCACCTCCAAATGAGGTCATCAAGCTGTGGCCTGACAGACTAAACTCCACCCTTTCACTCTTAAGTCTTAAATTGACAACAGACTCAAACTCTCCATGAAGTCACCTCTTTTGTCATAGGTCTTTCTGGATAAGAGACAGGCAGATAAAATAGCACTATCCATTCTTCTTTGGCTCTTCACCTTCTGCTGGAGCTGAGAGTGGCATCAGGTTCCTCTCATGCCTGTCCTGTCCCCTGCTGATCCCGGGAGCTGTCCACGGGCTCACAACAGTGGACTCATTTGACCGACATCAGAACTCTGCATCCACCAGCCTGTGCCCACTCCACTCCCACCCCCACCCCATCCCGCTGTCTCTCACTCCAAAGCCTGACTTGAACTAGCCTGGACTTACATATTTCTACAACTGTGTGAGCCATTTCTTGATGTAAGACCCCTTCTATTCACAACAGACAGGTATCATGGTCTGGCTTTCTAGAGGAGGAAGTCAAAAAGCCAGTCCGAGAAGGCTGCTCAAGGTTTGATTCCAAGTATGCCCTGGGAAAGGAAAACAAAAGAGATGGGTGCTGCGGGATCAGTGAATCCCAGGGCCTTGGGTTGGGAGTGGTGAGATGAATAGGTGGAGCGGAGGGCATTTTTAGGCATGATTTGCTCTATGGTAAGTAGGATGCTGTGGTGGTGGGCACGTGACTGTATACATTTGTCTGAACTCATAGGTTTACACAAACAACACCAAGAACAAGCCCAAGTGTGAGTCACGGACAGAGGTTGCTGCTATTGATGCCGGTGTTACTGTCATGGAATTGGCCCCCAACCCAAGGCACCTCCGTGAACATTGGACAGGGTCACACAAGCCTCCGCTGACAGGAAGTACCATGGCCAAGAATTGAACTGGCTTTTCAGAGTGGAGAGGGAGAATTCTACCACGGGGTCCCCACTGTCTTTCTTGCTCTGGTTCTCCTGTGCCGTCAGCTGCCTCTGAGTCCCGTGTGAGTGTAGACTGGCTGGTAAGGTGTTCTTGATCGAAGAAGTCCATGAGAATTTTTCTTCTGGGACGCTGCTGGTGGAGTTTAAGCTGCCTGTCACAAGCCAAGCACCAACCATTCACACCTCTGAAGGACCTTTGGCTCTTGTTAGGTGATGCTCTGATTAGTCCATCGGCCTGCAGCACTAGTGGCTCATCACCGATAGTAGACACGATGGTTACTGATAGGGCAGACGGTGCATTAATAATAGGGGGGGGCGGTGTGATGGGAACTCTGTACTGCCTGCTCAATTTTCCCATAAACCTACCACTGCTCTAAAATTAATAATAATAATAATAATAAGCCTGTTATGACAAACAAAGGGACACAGCAAATCATTGAAACCTTGCGCTCTGTTTCCAGCTCTCCCGGAGGAGGTGGGCCCCACCACGTGTCAGAGATGTTGTCCCAGAATGGACACCCTGACCCATGCTGGCGCCCGGTTGGTCCTGACTCCAGTGAGGCTGTGCTGGCACACCAGAGCTGCCCTGCAGGCTTCCCTGCAGGGTGTCATCGTCACAGAAGCACCTTGGCAGGCCTTTCATTTGTGGAGCTTGAACCGCTAACCTTTGGATTAGCAGCTGGAGCACAAATGCGTTCAGCTTCTCAGAAACCAACCAACCAACCAACCAACCAACTGGCTGCCCCCTAGGGGACACCGACACTGGCAAAGCCCCTGAAAATGACTTTTTCATCTGAGTTCTGGGGCATAGCCTTTACCTGTTGGGCTGATAACCCCATGATCTGCAGTTCGGGAAAACCACCCCACCATCTAAGGGAGGAAGACCAGACTGGATACTCCCATAGAGAGTTGTAGGTTCAGAAACGCACCAAGGCAGGCCACTGACCCCTACGGTCGCCAGGAGTGGGGATTGACCCGAAGGCAACGGCGTTTGGCTATCTGGGGAAGTGACTGATACAAGCCATGCTTTTCCCTCTAAGGCAGCAGTTCTCCACCTTCTTCATGCTGTGACCCTTTTATACAGCTCCTCATGTGGTGGGGACCCCTCACCCTCACATTATTTTTTACATCATTTTATTGGGGACACCTCCAGCTCTTATCATGATCAATACATGCATCAATTATATGCAGTCCACATTAGCACATATGTTGCCATTGTCATTCTCGAAACATCCTCCTTCCACTTAGGCCCCCGATATCAGTTCCCCATATTTCCCCTCCCCACTCCCCTGCCTTACGAACCCTTAATAATATACAAATTATCATTATTTTGTCATATCGTCCACTGTCTGATGTGTCCCGTCACCCACTTTCCTGTTGTCCATACCCCAGGGAAGAGGTTATATGTAGATCCCTGCGTTTGGTTCCCAAATGCTTCCTCAACCTCCCACCCCACCCCCCTACTATCATGATCCCAATTCTGCCTTGCAAATCCAGCTAGACCAGGGGATGTACACTGGTGCTGGAAACATGAGGAACTCAGAACAGATGATCCCTTTAAGGCCAGTGGTGAGAGTGGTGACACCAGGAGTGGGGAGGGAAGGTTGGGGGGAGGGGGAGGGGTAACCATAACATTATTTCCGTGACTACTTCATTACTGTCATGTTGCTACCTTTGTGGAAGGGTTGTTCGATTTCCAAAGAGGTTGCCACCCACAGGCTGAGAACCGCTGCTGAGGAAATGTGTGTGTGTGTGTGTGTGTGTGTGTGTGTGTCCTGGATGATGTGAGAGTTAGGGTGTTTCTGCAGGAGGTCTCATTGCATTAAGATAGCTTAGACAGGCAGGTCTTTCCACTCCTGGGCAGACGCCAGGGCAAACGGCACCCTCTCCAGCGCCACCTTGGTGAGCCCGCTGGCCTGCGGCACTTGAATCAGCTGGACGGACCTGCCTGCAGCGAGGAAACCAGGCTTCCCTCATAAATCAGCCTGTGATGGCCGAGAGTCTAGAACCCTCCTCTCTCAAGAAGGCCAGCCTGGCAGCCGGACTCCGGCGCACACTAAGGCAGATTCCTGAGGGCGTTACCTGACCTTTAGAGTTAAAAATACAATCGTCATTAAAAAACCTCAGGGCTGGAGAAGACCTTGCGAACCAGTCGGCCAGCCAGGGGTTTCTAGACTTTGAGACTTCCGGGCCCGAGCCCTCCAAAATGCCAGGGAAGGCTAACGGGGTGGATAAACTTCCCCCTCCCCCACCCCACCCCATTGAGCCCATTTAAAAAGGTATACCTTGTTTTTGTGTTCCATAGTCTGCGTGTGTGAGCCTGATGTTCACACAACAGAATCAGTTCCCAGATGACAATTCGCTCACAGGTGGTTCGTGAGGCCCCCGACAGTGGTCACAATGTGGTGATGTTCTCCGTGACTGTGGTCAGGCCATACTTGCAGTATCCCCAAGCGGTGGAAACTGGTCCACACTCATCTCCACCTCATCTAGGGTCAGGCATGGCTTAGGGTCCCAGCTTCTGAGCACTGCTCCTTGCCCAGTGTGTGAACCGTCTGGAAGCAACCTCTAGAAATAAGGTTCTTAAACAGTCATTTCTTCTGTGTCAGAAAGTGGTGAGTTCAAATCCCACTTTTGCCACTTATTGGCTCTAGTCACTGCAATAGGTTACCTTATCTGCACCTCAAATTCCTTACCTGTAAATGAGAACGATAATCCTCACTTTTTAAAAAATTTTGCTTGAATTCACTAGAAAATAAAAGAAGTAGCTATACATATGTAGGTGTGTTTATATGTATGTATGTATATACATATATGTGTGTATATATACTTGCATAGTAGGCATGAGATTAATGTTAATTTCCTGCTCTCTGGTAGAGAGACAATCTCTGAGAACATTTCATTCCCTTTTCTGGTATTTCTCATTGATAAAGAGTTTGTCCCCCCAACAATAGCACTTAGCAAGGAGGCTTCGAAAAGCTCATGAAAAAAAAATTGCACTATCTTTTAATTCCACTTTTTCATGTTTTTTTTAAAGATGCACACGCACATTGTACAAGCAAAAAAGTTTGTGGTAAACCGAAGTTCGTACATAACCACATGCCCCTTGGCTTTTTACTGTGAATGAGAGGAAACTTACAGGGCAGATCATCAGTTCTACATTCAAGTATCAAACACATTTTGTATCAACCCATCAATTCCGAATCCCTCTGGGAACCATCCTTGTCCTCCCACTCCATTCAGGACCTTCCAAGTGCGATCCTTTTCAGAGCAGTTGGTGGTGTTAGCCGGGCACCATCTAGTTCATCTGGTCTCGGGGTGGTGGAGGGTGGTGTTTGTTGTATGATCCATTAATTCGCTGGACTCGTTGTTTCCACGTCTCTAGATTTTTATCACTTTTCTTTCCACCCGGTGAAGAGAGGCAAGATGAGATAACTTTCCCCATAACTTGCTTGAAGCCCCCTTGTAGATGGAGTCACAGAGAAAGGGAGACCTTCAGCTTTTTAAATAGTCTAGCCCAGTGGCCGGAAAACTGTGGCTCAAGATATATGTGACTCTTTCAGTGTGAACGTGCGGCTCTGAAGTCACATGAAAACATTTAAAGGCTACTATCTCAAATCACAGTGATTTTATTTGTTTGGAAAAATATACTGAGGAGCCTTGAGGGGGTTCTAAAGTTTTCAGAGATACAGGATTGGCTCTTTAGTCTCAAGAGTTTGTCAACTCCTGGTCTAGACTTACTGGACAAATTGAAACTGGAGGAATTTCTCACCCTGAGTGTGGCAGTTACATAATCTGTCAATTTGCAAAGAGGTGGCGTCTAGTCTGTCAATCAGCTCACAGCCAGTGAAGCTTCTGTGTGGGCATGGCCTTCTCCTAAGGATCCTGGGAAATCCTGTCTTCCTCGCTGGAGGCAGGACACATCTCCCTGTGAGACATTCCTGTGGACAAGCCACATCACATTGCAATGACAGGGCCAGAGCCCTGGCCCTGGAAAAGCCACGTGGAGACCTACACCAGCGGTGAGATGCTTCCACGACCACTGGATCCACAAGACTTTCCACCCACTGGCCAGTGATCTTCCTGCATTTGACATCATTGCATGTGTGCTACATGAGTCTGAAGAGGAATTTACAGACTGGTCTCGGACATAGGGGCTAATATTGGACTTATGGACTTGACTGGACTGGGCTGGGTTGCTTTCTGAATATACAACTGCTCTTTATAGAAAGCTCTTTCTTACACACATGCGTGACTATGAATTTGTTTCTCTAGTCAACCCAGACTAACACACTGAGATATTCTATAAACCTTGAACTGTAAGTGGCCCCTAAAGATACCTTCAGCTAAATAGCATATTATCTCATAAAGTAAATAATGTCATCCATGAGTAGTGCACTCCTTTCAAAACCCGTCTACAGGAGGCCAAATGGTCAACAATGACTGCAAAGCGGAGAGGAGAGGAGAAGATTGGGAGGTGCTGAGGTTAGATTCGTGGAATGGCACAACTGGAATAGAAATTCGAGAAGGTTGTCACTGTGGAGAATGTAAACAATGTCTCTGGATGCTATGAATAGAAAGTGTCGAATGGGGACCTCTTTTGTGTATACTTTCACCAAAAAGATCATAGAATATGACATTTCTAGAATGTTCTTTCCTTGAGATGGCCTAACCCTGCCACCCTGCATCATCCTCTACGGGTCTCAGACATGTGGTTTAAAATCACATGGAGGCAATTTTATCCTGCTCTTATGTGACCCCCCTCCCCGCCACTTTCTTATGCCTCAGGACTCTATCATGTTCCTGTCAACCATCCTGTTTGTACCAGTCAGCTATCGCCAACACAGGACTGTGTAACCAAAACTTAATAGAAAGCTCACTTGATGGCCTTCTACCTTCAGTGGGGCTGGCGGAAGTGAGCAGGGGCGTGGGGGTGGGGCGATGTGGAGAATAGGAGAGTTGGACTCCACAGTTCCAGCAAGAGTCATGGCAGCAGGCAGATTCTTCTAAGGACACCACACCTGGACTGGCTTCATGTAGCACTGGGAAGCTAACCACAAAGCCAGCAGTTCAAACCCAACAGTTGCTGCTGGGGAGAAAAGTGAGGCTTTCTATTCTTTTTTTTTGGGGGGGGGGCAGCACTGCTCTCCGGTGGTGGGAGTAGGAGGCCCAGCCCCACTGCTGGAATTGAACCTCCATCCCAGTGGGCCGCAGTCCCACACACAACCACTACGCCACCGGGGCTCAGCCCTATTCTTTTTGTTTGTTTGTTTGTTTTTAGGCATCACTGTCCTCTGGTGGTGGGAGTAGGAAGCCCAGCCTTTGCTCCTGTGAGCTGGATTTGAACTTCCATCCCAGTGGGCTGCAATCCTGCGCACAACCACTACATCACTGGGGCTCAGCCAAGGCTTTCTATTCTTTTGTTTTGTTTTGTTTTGGAGGGCATCATTGCCCCTGGTGGTCGTGGGAGCTACCCAGTGCCGCTCCTGAGAGCTGCCACTGAATTTGAACCGCCAAACCCGGGGGCGTAGTCCCGCACTCAACCACTCACGCCACCAGGGCTCAGCTGAGGCTTTCTGTTCCTATCAAGAGATACAGCTACAGACACCTGTAGGGTCAGAGCTTCTCTGGCCTCTGCGGTGGAAATGAGTGGATTTGACAGTGATGAGTAAAGGCATCAAGACCACTGGAAAGGCCAGTTTCTGAATCCCGTCTCTCCCTTCCCTGGCCAGAGGCCCACGCAAGCCAGGGGCTTATCCTCTCCTATTTCCAGAGTCTTTTCCTGACAGTGGGCGGGATCAAGCCTCATCATCGAGCCCTGGAGAAAACTGAAGAGAACAGTGAAATCCCAAGGACTCCCCGTGACCCCTCAGATGTCGGAGGCCACACCTCTCCACAGGTGGCTGTCAGGCCTTCCTTGGGGGTCCACTGGGCGGGGTCAGGCTTTTAGGCTTGTGCACCCGCTGGGACCCTTGGTCAAGTGGGAGTGCTCTTTTCCTTCTTCATCAAAAATGGTCTGGCTGGGCTACGGAGCGCCAGGGGTTAAGATCCGGGAACCGAAAGCTTTCCTCCAAGAGCAGAAAAAGGAGAGAGGAGGCCCACTTCCCGAGGCACTTGAAGGACAGATTGCTTATGATGGGATTGCAATCGGGTCTCCAAGTGGGAGGGATGATTGCTGCCCTCATCAATATTACTGCCAGCGAAGTCTACATGGGACTCGATCAGGTAATTGAGGTCCCAAATTTAGTTTTTACCCAGACGCCTAGATTAATAGGAATGGCTTCAGGGAATTAACTCTTCAAAGCTTTCTAACGCACATGCACCGAAGAGTTGACATTAACATTTGGGGCTCGAAGCACTTGGAAGGCAAGGAGCTGCCGTCTGCTCTCCACAGCCCAGACGTTTAAAAGGTCAAGGTCATGATGCCCAGCAGAGTTGTCCTTGTAGTGTGACCCCAGAGATCTACTAGCTGAACCACATGAACCCCTGGGCATTCCTATCTTGCAATAGATATATATTTTTTACCACCAGAAAAAAAAATTTTTTTTAATGCTTGCAGAAAAATCCATCAGTGAGTTGAGCGAAGTAAGTTATGCAAGCACAGGGTTGAATGCTGTCTTTCTTTAAAATATTGACGTTTTGTTGCTTTGTCTGCTCCCTGCTCTCCAGGCCTGCCTCCTGCAGTTGCCCTAACTCAACCTTTCAGGTTCTGTGATACAGACAGGAGGTCTCAAACAGCTACCTCGGGGCCCCCCCAACTATTGTCTTGCCATCATCTTCAAACCTTAAACCAAAACTACTCCTGGAAGTCTTCTTTGAAGCAAACAGCAGTCAAACAATAGCTGGATGCGTGGAGTATGTCTATGCTGAGCACCATGTTCTCCTGAAGAATTTCCTCAGTGGGATTATGACAACAACTCAAAAGACATCTTGGTGGCTGAGCCCCGGTGGCGTAGTGGTTGTGCGCGGAACTGCGGCCCACTGGGTTGGAGATTCAAATCCAGCAGCAAGGCTGGGCCTCCTACTCCCACCACCAGAGGGCAGTGATGCCCCCAAAACAAAACAAAAAAGACATCTTGGGAGGCTTCAATGGGCCGAGGTGGGTGGCAGGGAGCTCCCCAGTGTAGGGTCACTTGGAAAAGGAGAGTGAAACAGTTGTCCAACTTGAAGGGAATAACCTAATGCCCCTGAATTACACATGGTGTCTCTTTTGCTTGGTATATACATATACATATATATATATAATGAGTAGAACAGAGAAATAAATCCATAGAAACTCATGTGCATAAGAAAGAGCTTTATATACAAGAGCAACTGAACATCAAGAAAACATCCCAGCCCAGTTCAGTTCAAGGTCATAAGTCCGATATTAGCCCATATGTCTGATACCAATCCCTAAGCCCTCTTCAGACTCACAAAGCATATGCAATGACACCAGGACAATCACAGACCAGTGGGTGCAGAGCCTTGTGCATCCAGTGGCAGTAGCAGCATCTCAGTGCTGGCAGGGGTCTCCCTATGGCTTCTCCAGTTTGCAGGGCTCAGGATCTATCAGCATGCTGCCCCTGTGTCTTGTCAGTAGGGCAGCTCCAAGAGACTAAGTAGTGAGTCTCTCACCTCCAAAGGGGAAATACAATCAGATTTCCCAGAATTCTCAGGAGAAAGCCATGCCCACACAGAGGTCTCATTGGCTACCTCCAGATTGACAGGGTAGACTTCACCCCTACACTCTCAATCCTCAAACCGACACCAGATTAGGTGACTGCCACAGTATGTGTGTGTGTATAATTTTATAAGGACCCTCCCTACCCCCCCACCTCCAGCCAGGGAGTCTCTGTTTCCACCATATCTGCTTCACATCCTTCTCTCGTTCTCCACAAGAGGACTCAGTCTTCAGGGAAGGTCAGCCTGGGGCACCATCTCCTACCTCCCCTCTGAGTCTCTCACACCACCCTGCCATCTCCCAGCTCACTGTTTCTTCCCAGACTCCTCTGGGCATTTGCCTTTCAAACTCCTAACTCCCCTTTCTCCTTTGTCTCTGCTATGAGATGCTGCAGCCTTCTGAAGCCAAGCAGCAGCTTTCTGAGTAGAAAGTTGACCCCTCGGGCTTTCAGTTGCCATCAGGAAGGGCCAGAGGGTGAAGAGGCAATCTTGAAAGCAGAAGCCCCATTGTGGTTAAAGCAGAGCTCCTTCGCTGGCTTCCATGAGCGCATTCTGTTGTGCTGGCAGCAAATATAAGACCCACAGCAGAACTGACAGGGCCGACAGTTCAACAGGCACGGTTCCACGTGGACCCTCTAGTGACTCGGATGGCATTTGTGGGCACGGTGCAGTCAGTCCTCCTCGTGAAATTTCCCTGAGTCGACCTTCCCACGCAGACCTCCCCCACCACCTCAGATTCCCATCCAATCTGTCAGGTGGCGGTCAAGTGAGTTCCAACGTCTCTCAACGACTCCCAAAAGAGTGCGCTGCTCGAGGCAGACTGTTTATGTTTTTACTTCAAGAAGCTGAACGAGCGCCTGCTTTTAAGAAACCTTCGGGACACTACTTCTGATTTAAGGTTTAAAGACAGGACAATAGCATCTTTCCGTGATAAAAGCAGTCAGCAATCGTAGCGGAGCTCCATCCAGTTCTTAAGTTCTCGTGGCAAAGGGGGCAGTTGTGCACAGAGGCAAAGGGCCTGACATCCCCCATCCTCCGTTGATTCCTGACCCTCCTTCCTGCCACGTCTTTCTTTCACGGCACCTTTCTGTTAGCCACTGAGCATATGACCCGTTGACACTATCCAGGGGTTCCAAAGCATTGCTCTGCCGCCTAGTCGTGATCGGGATCGGCACGAAGAAGCCAGAAAAGAACACACAGATCATCTTGGGAGGGCACAACCTCCTTTGACTGCTGGAGTTAGGTTGTTGTGTCCTCTCTTCATCAAAGGTCAGGTCAAAGGCACCCATGTGGGAAGACTCACAGATCTTCACCCCTGCCTCCTACCATACAAAACATGAGATGGACAAGAGACCAACATGTAAAATAGTAAGCTCTAAAAGCTTCCAGAAGAAAGCATAAGAGAATCTCTTTGCAACCCTGGGGTCCTTAAAAGATTCTTCTCCAACAAGACCCACAGAACAGCCATCCTAAAAGAAAATGATTGATTAAACCAGACGCTATGAAAATGATAGTCAGGTCAAGATGTCACTGGTGGTGGGGGGGTGGGGGGGGTGGGTATTCATTTCCTGATAGGCAAAGGCATCAAACACTTGACCCTCCTGTCATGTAAATCATTGCCCCCCTGTATCTTCCCAGCATGTTTTGGGTCACACCCGACTACGTCTCCATCAAACGGTACGTTTCATGGAACGCGCATGGTCATAGCCTGGAGCCTCTGAAGTTTGCCCCTGTACCTGGACAGCAGGGAAAACAGCCAGGGACACGAAAACCAGGAATATAGAGAAGTCATAGAGACCGTTGGTCAACAAGGACCTTAGGGCAAATGGACACTTTATTCTAGCTCAAACTGCTGCTCCCACGAGCTAAGGCTATTTCGACATGCATATTGGTGTGTGCTGTACATATATCCATGGATCATAAACAGGGCGTGCTGGTGCTATAATAGGTGGCTGGTTGAGCTGCTAAGCACAAGGCAAGCAGTTTGAAACCACTAGCTGTGCTACAGGAGAAAGGTGAGGCTTTCTATTCCCGTGAAGAGTAGTAGTCTCAGAAACCCCCAGGGGCAGTTCTACCTGCCGTGAATTGTGATCGACCTGAGGGCAGCAGGTGTGTTCTCTTTTAATATGGCAAGCAAACTGTGGGAAGTTATGAAAGCTGCTTAGCCGTAACCATGCTTCTTGAAGTAATAAGCCGGACCAAAGTATCAGGGGACAACTAAATCAAGAATCATGATCTAGTTCATGGCAATGATAGTCTACATTCCACTAGCATCTTCAGAGCTAAGGAAACGTCTAGCTGAGGTACAACTATTGGCGTTGCCCAGTCCAGAGCAAAAAACGGAGTTCAGGGGCCGAGCCCTGGTGGCGCAGTGGTTGTGTGCGGGACTGCAGCCCACAGGGTTGACGGTTCAAATCCAGCAGCAGCTTTCCAGGAGCAAGGCTGGGCTTCGTACTCCCACCAGGACAGTGATGTCACACACACACACACACACACACACACACACAGAGAGAAAATTGACATGTGGGAACAGTTCATCTGAAGGCCGAATAAACTGCTCAAACCTCAGTCTCTACAGCCCAGAAGACCTAGAGGGTGCTTGGCTACCACTGCTGAGCTCCCTGAAAGGGATCAGATTAGAAGGCCTGGATGAGAGACATTCATTTTTTTAAACCTAGGCTGACTGGTCTGATAGAGGCAGGCAGAGCCCCTGAGGGCCATGGTGTGTAGACATCCTGTAACTGAACTCATTGCCATGCTTCAACTCTCAACCCAGGCATAGAAGGTGAGTCACGCGGCCAGGGCTCCACGTCCTCTGAACAATCAACCATAGGCCATCAAAAAGGCATGATGGTCCCGGGGCGAAGCTCAGAGGGAGGCAGGGATGGGAAAGACGAGGGGCTGGGAGTGGCACCCGCGGGGAGAACGTGGGAGCACGCCATTACCCTGTGAGCATTGCCAGCAGTGCCACAGAACCACAGGTTACGAACGGTCGGGTCGAAGAGCTAAATTTGCACCCCAATAGCAGTAAACGTTTTTTTAATGCCCTGCTCCTTCTTTGAGTAATAATAGAAAGAAAGAAGAAGGAAAGAGAATTCCCTTCTCTCCCTCCCTTCCTGTCAAATGCCAAGGTAACAGGGCTGGAAAAAAAATGGAAACAACCCAGCCAGGGGCCGGCGGGAAATCACGTTGATTATGGAAATGTGAAGAGCTCCAGGAGCCGTTAAAAGCAGAAGGAGCTTTTCTCGCGGAGGAGGCCTCAGACTGCCTTTCAGGGCCTATGATGACAGAGTGTGGAATGCTCATTTCAGAGCGAGGAGGGAAAAATGAGAGCCAAACTGACACTGCATCTCCTGACAGGGTCACCCTTTCCCCCTGGCGTGGCTGAGCCCCTCTCTCAGGTTCTCAGACTTCTGCCTCACCCTTTCTGCGCCACCTCCCCGGACAGCTCCAACCACACCGCAGTCTCCTTGCCACGGGCGCGGACTTTCGCTCCCACTCTGACTCTGTGGCCGCAGGACCCCGTCCCACAGCCTCTGTCAGCGTTCCAGGTCTGGGTTCCACCTTCGTGCACCCCGTCCCTTTGCGGCTGAGCACTCAGCCTTCCGTCCTCACCCCACCTGTGCGGAGGCCACCCCTTCCTTGCTCAAGGATGAAGATTCCCTGAAGCACTTAGCGAGGAAGGTCAAGGATGGCAGACTCTGGCAGAGATGACTCTTGAATATGAAGCACATGAAAATCCTCCCAGCAGGACCGATGAACCCCATCATGATAAACGCAGTCAGAAATGGAACCCCTGCCTCCCAGGCAAACGAGACCTGAGTTCGAGGCTCAGATGGCCTTTCTGTAAGTCAGCCACTTTGGGTAAATCACCTGTTCTCCAGAGCTTGTTTCCTTCCCCATGAATTGGTGGGGTGGGACAAGATTGTTGAAGTGGTCTGAAGACGGTCCGATTGGACCCACGCAATGTTTGTTTTCTTTAAGCAAGCATGTGAATATGAAGAGTGCTTATATTAAGGGATTTTTATTGCTGTCTTTTCTTGCAAACTCAGGTAATTTAGAGGTCCTGGGCCCAAATTTATGAAGAGGACAATCAGGTGCGATCCGCAACTCCCTCGCTCATTTAGATTTCCGTCAGCACCAGATTGGAGACACCACGTGTAAGGACCTTTCCCTCCAGACTCCAACTTCTCTCCCTCCTCCTCCCTTGAGCCAATGCCACTGCCCACCTTTTATCTTGATGAGAACCCATGAACTGAGGCATGTGATTTTTCTGGTAGCCACAAGCTTCCCCCAATGATTTCCTAAACAATCATCAGATCAGGTGGAATTGACCTTAGCAGTCATAAATGACAGTCTCCACCTCACCCCGCCCCCAAAAAGCATTCCCCGGAACGTTCTGCAGAGTCCCTGCCTCCTCCTCAGCATCTGGAAAAGTCAATGCCAGGGGTCCTCAAACTTTTTAAACAGGGGGCCAGTTCACTGTCCCTCAGACTGTGGCACCAGACTATAGTTTAAAAAACAAACAAACAAACAAAAAACTGTGAACAATTTCACTGTGGGCCGGGAATGAGTCAACTGCTAAGCAGGAAGGCAGCGGGAGCAAAAACATCCGGCAGGTTGGATAAATGTCCTCAGTGGGCCATGCGTGGACCTCGAGCCATAGTTTGAGGACCCCTGGTCAACGCCAATTTTCAAGACACTTTTCAACCCAATGGAATGCCGGCGTGAAAACTGCATACCAGATGCTGAGCAAATGTTACCTGTGTGTATCATAACCTTGCCAGTCAACTCCGATACATTTCTGTGGCATAATTACAAAGACCTAGGTCATAAAGCAGAGCCCTGGTGGTATGGTGAGTCATATATCAGGCTGCTAAGTATAAAGTTAGCAATTTGAAACCACCAGCCAGCTTCTTGGAAGAAAGATGAGGCTCTCTATTCCCATAAGGAGCTAGAGTCTCAGAAACCCACAGGGGCAGTTCTGCCCTGTCCTACAGGGTCCCTATGATTCAGAATTGACCTGATGGGAATGAGTTTTGGGTCATAATGAGCAGGATCACAACAAATGACTATTTGTAGGGGGAAAAAACCTCCTTGCAAAGTAGACCGGCGTTGGCTTCTCGGTGGATTGTCATCTGATCTTTTCCCACCAACCCCTGGAGCCAATCAGGCCACACTTGGGTCAGGGGAAAGGCCACCCAGATGAAGAACTCAACCCATGGAGGAAACCGAGTCAGCATGCAGCCTGGGCCGAGCAGACTGACAGGGGTGCTGGGGGTGTCGAACATGGGAGCAGAAGCCAACATGCTATTGGGTAAGGGCCATTCTGTCCCTTGGGAAGCCTGCTCCTCTTCCCAGATTCCCTGCTGGCAGAGTTTAGCACATCCCTCCCCTCCATGGCTGTCATCACCAACACCCAGGGAGGGTTTGGGTTTTCTTTTGTTTTTTAAAGCCAATATCTGGACACAGCTTGAACAGGCTCAATCAGACATTCAAGGAGGGGGCAGCTGACCGCGCTTGTGCAGCCAGGGAACAGATCCAGGGGCTTCCGTGAAGCACTGGTCTTCCAAATGTGGCCCCTGGGTCAGCAGGCTCATCAGCACCTGGCAACATGTCCCAAATGCAGGTTCTTCGGCCCTACCCTAGACCTCTGGCATCAGAAACATTGTGGGTGGGAGCTGACTCTTTCCATTCGGAGAGGTGTTCCAGAAGATTCTGACATATGCTGTCATGCTGTCCTGAAGTCAGTCAGGCTTGGGTTTCCACCCGACATGCAACTCTGACTAGCTTTTAGCTAGCGGCTGAGCATACCTGTATGTCAAGTCCCGTCATGCTCTCTGCCCAGGATGACTGCACATGGCACCTGCACATGGTAACTGGAGTTACCCCTCCATCCAAAGGAAGGGCAGCTCCTCCAGGACTGGATTCCTCCCTCCAGTCCTGACATGCCTGGGTGGTGGGGAAAGATGATGGATATGCTTGGCTGCTCACTGAAAGGCTGACGGTTCGAATCCACCCAGAGACGCTTTGGAAACAAGGCCTCGTGATCCACTTCTGGCACATCACAGCCACCGAGAGCTCCAGAAAGGACAGTCTTACTCGGACACATCTGGGTCACCGTGATTTGACATCAACTCGATGGCAGCTGGTTCCAGATGTTACTGTTGGTGTGAGCTCCGAGGGAATCAGCCCAATGACTACTTGAGAAAGGAGACTTGTGGGCTAAGCAGAGGACTGCCAGCCTGATGCTGGCAGAAAAGGGACACTTCGGTCAGTTAGAGGGCATCGATGCTTTTATATGAATGGCTTCCCCCTTACGCATAGGGACACATCTGGAAGACATGCATTTGCAACCTGTTGGGGCGTCTCTTCATCCTTCATTAACCAGAAGCCATGGCGAGCGGGCGTATCGCTGATGGTTGTCCAGTGTGGCTCTGTGGCTGCTGTCACGGAACTGTGCACGTGGTAAATGTGGATCCAGCGATTGCTGCCTTTTACACGTGCTTGCCGTGGGGGAGGAGTGCTGGTGCATTATGCAAGGAGTTGCTAATTGCAAGGATGGCGGTTCAAAGCCCACAGACGCTGTGTGGGCGGAAGATGAAGCTCTCTACTCCTGTAAAAAGTGACCATCTCAGAACCCCCAAAGGGAAATTTGTACCCTGTGTATAGTGTCACTATCAGTCAGAACCAGCATGATGGTGGTGAGTTTTGGATTGAGCACTTGTGTGTGTGTGTGTCTAAGAATGTACACAACAAAGTGTACCCCCATCCAACCACTTTTACATGCACCCCCCATTGTCCATGGCTCCATGAGCTCTTACCGTGTCCCTAGCCTCCCATCGCTGCCCCCAGCATGTCACCATTGTGGACTGAGACTCTGACACAGACATTCCCATCAGTATGCTAGCTAAGAATCTACAACATAGAGCAGTCGTCAATAAAGCGACGTAAAGAAAGAAGCTCTGCGATCTCATCTGGATGCCACGGGGTCCTGGCATGGACCCTGCTCAAGATGAGTGTCTTCAGGTGGGAGCCAGATGGGCAGGGTCCCTGACACTGCAGCACATGGCTGAGGGCCCACGACAGGTCGGCCAGGTGCCCGCAGTGGGGAGCACCTGCTGCTTTCCAAGGGTCAGCCCTTTCTTGGCTTCCCGTTCGTCACTGCTGGGAATGGTTTGGCTAGCGGGGTCACCTAGGGCAAGTCATTGCCCCTGTGGGCCTCAGAGTCTCATCAGGGGAGGAAAGAGGGGACACAGCAGCAAGTCCGGCTCAGGGGCGGTGACCAGGATGCAGCGGCTCGTGGCTGTGGCCCCTTCTGACTCAGAGGGACCCCGTGTGCTGGGGTAGAGCTGCCCCGAGGACCCTCGTGGGTGTCCTCTGGATGGGAACAGACGGTGGAACCCCTGGGCAGGTTCTGCTCACTCCCCTTTCAGCTAGCAGCCCAGCATTTAGCCATTGGGCTGCCACAGCTCCTGCCAAGGGCCCCGTTCAGCTTGGTGATTTGTGTGGACATGGAACGTGTCTCTTCCTGCCTGGGCGTGACTTCTCGCTGCCCTCGAATGCGAGGCGGCCCTCAGGGTCCCTAGAGGACAGGGCAGACCTGGCCCCT
Source organism: Nesogale talazaci (assembly GCA_004026705.1). Classification (NCBI taxonomy): domain Eukaryota; kingdom Metazoa; phylum Chordata; class Mammalia; order Afrosoricida; family Tenrecidae; genus Nesogale; species Nesogale talazaci. The sequence continues at coordinate 46,140 of PVJH01002850.1, forward strand.
GTGAGTTTTCCAGACCGTAGCCCTCTACAGGAGAAGAAAGCCGTGTCTTTCTCCCTACACAGAGGGCTGGGGGCTTCCAACTGGTGACCTTGTGGTGCCAGCATCCCAAGGAGTGCCACCACCACCCCCTCCCTCCACTGGGGCCTGCCTTAGAGATGCCTTTTCTAAGGACAGGAGCCAAGGAGCCAAGCTTTAGGATCTCGCATTTCCAAAATAGCAAATGTTCTCTCCTCATCACCGAGTCAAGGGCCAGATGCATTACGACTCCCCTGGAGAAATGTGGGCTCATCAAGCGGCAGAAGCCGGGACTCGGTCCAGAGGGGAACAGCAGTCTGAGAGGCTGGAAAAGCCAAAGGCATCAGGTCCACACACCCCGGCCCAGCTTCGATTTGGGGGCTCACTGAAGCATGGCTGATGTGTGGTTATCTCAAGACCTGTGTGTCTCTTCTGTAAATAGACTTGGGTTTAAAAAAAGACTGACTGGGAAAAGCTGTCAGAAGCTGGAGCAGCAGCAGCAGACTCTCTCTCTCTCTCTCTCTCTCTCTCTCTCTCTCTCTCTCTCTCTCTTCCAAGTGAATCCAACAGGGCCCCACCGTCACACGGGGGTTGCCCTCTTGCAGCCTGTGTTCTGACAGGACGGGTAACCTTTCCTTTGGTCAGGCAGGGCAAGTCAGAGGTGCTGTGACAAACCCAGAGAAACTGTTTTTAACACAGAATATCAAAAGGGGAGGTGATTGTTTCTTACATCACCTCCCTCTGGGTCTGACACACTTCGGAAGGTGGTGTTTCCATCTTGCAAAGCCAGCCTGAAGAATCTGTGCTCTCCCACGGACACCCCGTCTAACTGGGGCCTGGGCACATTCAAGGGATTCAAAAGTTCAAAGTTCCCGGAGTTTGGGGAACCAAAGAAGTCTGAGGGGGCAAGCTGGGGACTATATGTCGGGTGGTTGGGGCGAGACTGCCTGGAAACCTTCTTGTGAGACATCCTGGCCACCTTCAGAGAACATGTTTGCAGGTGCATGGCGGGGATGAGGACAGAAATATCTGGGTAATTTCACTGGCTTGTTTCTCACCAAGACTGTTTCTGATGCTCTTAAAACTTCTCCTTCAGGTATCAGGCATCAAAGAACTAAAAATCTTATCATTGCATGCCCACCATTGTGATCACTGAAGACAAATGTGGTAAAGAAAGCTGATGGTGCCCGGCTATCAAAAGATACAGCATCTTAAAAGCTTGAAGGTAAACAAGCAGCCATCTAGCTCAGAAGCAACAAAGCCCACATGGAAAAAGCACACCAGCCTATGTGACCACGAGATGTCGAAGGGATCAAGCATCAGAGAACTAAAAATTATATCATTATAAATGAGGGGGAGTACAGATTGGGGACCCAAAACCCATCTGTAGGTAACACGACATCCCCTTACAGAAGGGTCATGGAGGGGAGATGAACCAGTCAGGGTGCAGTGTAGCAATGATGAAACATACAACTTTCCTCTAGTTCTTAAATACCACCTCCCCCCTCCCCCTCACACACACACTATCATGATCCCAATTCTACCTAACAAATCTGGTTAGACCAGAGGATATACACTGGTACAGATAGGAACCAGAAACATGGGGAATCCAGGACAGATGATTCCTTCAAGGCCAGTAGTGATAGTGAGAGGGTGGAGGGAAAGCGGGGTAGAAAGGGGGAACTGATTATAAGGATCTATGTATAACCTCCTCCTTGGAGTATGTATAACAGGGAAATGACTGAAGGGAGGCATAGAACAGTGTATGATATGACAAAATAATGATAATTTATAAATTATCAAGGGTTCACAAGGGAGGAGGGAGAGAGGAGAGAGAAGGGAGGCGACAAAATGAGGAGCTAATACCAAGAGCTTAAGTAGACAGCAAATGCTTTGAGAATGATGGCAACAAATATACAAATGTACTTGGAATACAATGGATGCATATATGGATTGTGATCAGAGTTGTATGAGCCCCCAATAAAATGATTAAAAAACAAACTTCTCCAGAACAAGCACCCAGGATCATCTGATGTCCTTGGAGAAATCTCTTAAGGTGGTCTCTTTGGAATCCTCCAGAAACTGTCACCATAACCCGTCTTGCTGACTCAGCCTTGATCTGGTCCAGCAGACCCCCTCAGAGGCCACTGTTTAGATAGAATTTGTGTCTGAAGGCACCCTAAGGAGACTAGGCATCCGGAATGCCCAGTGCCACAGCGAGAACCCTTGTCTGCCCCCAAGTACATGTCTTGTGGGGATAGACCCCTGTATGGAACGGAGTGCCTGGAGCAATGGTGTTGAACTTGCCTTTGTACAGAATGTCACGGAGAGTCAGCTGTCTGCTTGGCACCTCATCACCGCCCCCCCTCCCCCACAGGTGCCACACCTGTAAGTGGGAACATGGCGGGCAGTGACCAGGGCAGTGACCAGGATCTCAGGTGTGGTCCAGCACTACCACTTAGCTGCAGCATGGGATGGGGAGGAGGCCCTGAGCCTCTGTGAAGCTCTCTCTTCTCCTCTCAGAGTTGTTGGGAGAATAAAATCAGATACTACATGTAAGGGGCACAGAACGGCACCCGGCACACAGTATACACCCACCACACGTTAGATGCTGGTCCCAGGTATGACGCGCGCACCCAGCCACCATTGGGTAGGAGAGTAGAGAAGCAGCAGTAACAGTCACTGTTGGGGGGTTTGGCTTGCACTTGGACCTCTGGTTCAACAACTGCAGAGTCTTCAGAAGAAACCTGTCGGCGTGGGGAGCCCGGGAGGATACCTGATGACGGCTGTTAGGGGTTAACTGTCTCCCCAAGATGTGTCAGAGCCCTCACCCCCACCCTCATGGATCGACTCCTGTCTGGGGTTAAGTCAACTAACCAGGGATGATGAGGTCCTGCCAGACAAGGAGGGGCTCTAAGCCTGGATTAGAGCGGATTAGACACACCGAGAGATCAAAGGCCAAGGGCGGATGGGTGACCCATGAGGCTTGTCAGGGAGATGGACCTGAGTGGCCATGTGCAGGCACCCTGATGTGGCCATCTAGTCTCCGGAACGGGGAGAAACAGGGTCCTGCTCTTTAAAGCCAACTGCCTGTGGGATTCCAAGGGGTCTGGTGACGCGTGGGTTAAGGGGTAGGCTGCGAACCCCCAGGTTGCCGGTTGAAAACCTTCGCCTGTCCAGATTTGCCATCTCGTAGGATGGGAAGCAGACAAGGGATGGCTAGGCCTAGCCTGCGGAGACCTTGGCTGGGCAGCACTTTGGACCTCACAAATGAGCGTCCATGGGGAATCCATGAGAGAAACCATTCAGTCAGATCCCTGTCTTAGACAAGGACACTTTGACACCTGTTTCAAGGGTAGTCATGATTTGATCAGCTGATGGTAAAAGATGAGTAGGCTGGCTCGTACAAAGGTCATCACTGAATAACCTAGACCTAGGCTGAATAACTTATAAGCTGGTGTCTATAAATAAGTTTGAGCATTTTTAAATGGATCTTCAGTCATGGTACCCACATTTCAGAGGCTCAGTAGCCAGCAGGCAGGCTGGATGCAGGAAGGGCAGGGGTCCAGAGAGGTCACTGCCAATGTCAGATGGACCTTGGCTGAAAGCAGAGAGAGACTCCCAGAAAGATGTGCATTATGGATTTCGCCAAGGCATTTGACTGTATGGAGAACATCAAGGAGCAGCGAAGGAGGAGAAGGCTCTGGAGGAGAGAAGAGTGACATGGTGACTGCAACAATGGACTTCCAGATTAAGATGGTCCAGGACCGGGCAGTGTGTCACTCTGAAGTATGCAGGGTCAAGTGGGTCGGACCGGACCCGATGGGCTCTGACAACATCAACAATAGCCAATGTGGGAATGCCCAGCTAGCCACTATTGTCTGAAGGGTTCGTGTCTACACTGCAGAGTCAAGTCAGAAATGAGAATACCATATTCTCACGAGACCTTACAGGATTGACTGGTTAATCGTGATGTCCCGAGTAACATAGACAGGAAGCACACTTAATTCCTCCCTGGTTGGGGTTCCGGGCCATGTGGACGTACCTCTAACTGGAATCACCAAAACACAGTCAGGAGCCCCAAACGGCCCCCACACTTGAGCCAGTTCACAGACCTAGAGCCCTTTGAATGAAGGAAAGGTCCAGTCCCCTGGAGGGATAGACGCAGTACATTGCCACAAATTCATACTGCCAATTATTCTCCCCATCTTCTCCAAAAGAATCTACCAGGATGACAGTGCCTCAGAGAAAGGGGGGTGGGTGGGTGGAGAAAAAAGACCCATAGTTGGCTGAGCCCTGATGGCCTAGTGGTTGTGTGCAGGACTGCAGCCCACAGGGTTGGAAGTTCAAATCCAGCAGCAGCTCTCCAGGAACAAGGCTAGACCTCCTACTCTCACCAGGGCAGTGATGCCAGAGAAAAAGAAAAAGAATAAGACCCATAGATTCAGAAACCCTGCTAGGGCTGCTCCACTCCATCCCATGGGGTTGCTGAGGAACAGACATGGCAGCCACAAAGGAGGAGGAGAAACACACACCATGGCTCTCAGCAGCATCTCTTCTCAACCATGCCAGCAGGCATGTCTCTCTCCGGCCTTTGGCCTCGTTGCCCCCTTGGTGCCCTCTTGATGCCTTGCCCTCTGCCCTGCTTGGGCCACAGTTACAAAGCTCCTATCGTGTTGATCAATGGCCAGGGCATGACTCTGGGCTAGCCAGCCATGGGCCTGAAGTCCTTCTGCTTTATCCGTTCCTTGGGCTGGGAAGCCAGCCACTGTCTCATGGTTTCTGCCGCTGCCAGCTCATGGCCATTCCTCTTGTCACTTCTCCATGCAGGGGTCCTGGACAGGCTTGGCTTGCTGGTCATGTGACTCTCTCTTTCTTCCCATTTCTAGGCGGGATCACTTAGACTCAGAGGTCCAGCACATGGGACTGAACCCCTCCTCAGCGTCCTCGAGACCTTATTGACAGGCTCCCACTCCGTCTTAGGGAGGACTTGCAAAGACTGTGCACACAAGTACCTCCTCTGCCCTGTGGACTCCGTGTCGACTCTGGGGGTGGGGGTGGGATGGTCTCTCTGTGACAGTTGCCATAGAGATGACCTTGACTTAACCGAGACACTCAACCTTTCCAACCCCAAGGGCCGTGGCCTGGATCTCAGAGACATTTCTTGTCCGAGCAGGAAACCTGTCAGATTTCCTCAAAGGGTCTCCAACCCACAGCCACCCGTCCTTCGTCCTTCTTGCAACTCATCCGGTCCTGCAGACCCCAACTCAGTCCTTCCCCTCTCACACCTGCCTCTTTCTTGCTGGCCCTCTACCTTAACCAGGCCTGACATCCTTCTCCAGAGACTCATCTCTGCACATGGAAATCTTGTCCTCCTGGCTCTTAAGGAGCCCTCTGGCTGTATTTCTTCCAGGATGGGTCAGTTTGTCTTCTTATCAGCCTGTGATAGTATGTTCCATATCCCTCTCCAAATGCATCGATTGTCCTTGGGTCCTCCTCTTCAATGTCTGGTTTCCATGTGCCCATGAAACAAAGGACCTTAGCCATCTGCAAGTCCTCCTGCCTCATGGAGAAGGCCGATGACCTGCGCAAGGTCATGCAGTAAAGTAAGGACAGAGCTGAGGGAACAGGCCATGCGGTCCTGCCTGTCCTGTTTCCCCCCACACCACCCCCTGTCCAATTTTATTGGGCCAGAGCCCTGGGCTCCTCTCACATCTCATCTCTCGGGTGGACTCTCCATCAGGTGATGGGCTCATCTCATTCTTGCCCACACCCTCCCTGCTGGGGGCCCATTTTTCTTACTGAATCGGGCGCCATTGGGTCCTGAAAGCCCCATAAGTCTTCTCTGGATGAGCAGGTCCCTTAATCTATTCTTCCTGAGTCCTATTTATATATATTTATCCACATGGCTATATAAATAGGGCTTGGAGACCAATACGTGGCAGGTTATTGCTGTAGCAGAGTTGCTCTCCCCAAGAGGAAAACAAAAATGATGCATGCGGGAGGCTCTTTTCCACCCCGAGAGCGTCCGGTTGATTTATGGAGGGTTCGGCTGCAGCTGCAGGCTCGGAAAGCAGAGGAGCAATTGCAAAGTTGTCTGAGAGCAGGACACTCTCCGCTACTGATGCCAAGCAGACAGCCCAGGGGGTGGCCAGGGCTACAAGGGTGTGGGACCAGTCACTCCCTGGGTGTTTGTCCCGTCCCCGTAGATTAACAAGGAGGTGTTGGCTGCAAGCTGAAGCCCCAGAGTTGAGTTTGTGCTAAGGCTGCTGGAGTGGTTCCTGGGACTCGGGGAGAAGAATGTGTCTAGGTCTCAGACACGGCTGATTCTGGCTCGGCTCCTCATCTTCCCCTCTCTGCTCCTGTCCAGCTTGGCTCCCTCCCTCCCCTGCCCTCCAAACGGACTTCCTCCGCATGGAACAGGACAAGGCAGCCACAGCTCCCCACGTTGCTCTCTGTGCGTCCAAGTACAACGCCCTTGGCCTGGTCCTGATGTGTCCTGGGGTGGGGTGGGAGGGCAGACCCCACACCCAGACTAGCCCATAAGGGCCATCAGCATGAGGAGCAGGTCTGTGAGACTCAGAACATCGGGCGGAGGGTGGAGGGCAGAGGGCAGAGGGGAGCAGCTCCAGCCAAGGTGGGGGCTCTGTGATGAGTGGGTGACACCAGGCAGACACAGCCAGAAGGCTGAACCTCTGTGAGATCTGTGCGCCCTTGGCAAAGGCACTGAACCCACCGTGCCTCATCCCCCTGGGGTGCAAATTTGGGATCACGGGGTGATCCATCAGTTTTTTTAAACTACGGTATGTCCTGCCATATGCCTATGCCTAGAAGTGTGGTCCTGATCTGTGAAGAATCGCTGGATAAATGAATGCATAAATCAAGGCTAATCCCATTGTAAGATTGCTGGAGCATTAATTTAGATAACAAGAAAGGGCCACATTTAGTAAGCACCTACATGGCTGGCACTGCTCTAAACTACGTGCAATCATGTATGTACATGTATATGTGTGTCTGGGTGTGTGAGCATGCGTGCGCCCCTTGTCTGTCAGTCTGGTGTGCTGTTGTGGCTCAAGTATTACTGGACGCTATGGCTCCAGTACTTCACCCATGATGGACAGGTGCCAGCTACACTTCTGGGCTCCACACCGACTAGGATGAAGGACTCAGCGGTCCACTTCCGAGGGCTGTCCTCTGACAACCTTGTGGAGAGCAGCAGAAGAAGCGTGGCAGAGCATCAGGTGAGAAAGGACGCACTCACCGCCATCGAGCGGCTGCCGGCGCACGGTGATTCTAGGGCAGAGCAGAACTGTGAGTGTCTGAGACTGTAACTCTTTTTAAAAATCATTTTATTGGGGGCTTGTATATCACTTATCACAATCCATACACTCACCAGGCACCTTCGCGTGCCCGCTGCCGCCATCATTCTCCAAAAATCTGCTTTTTCACTTGAGCCCTTGACATCAGCTTTTCATCTTTTCCCCTCTCGCTCTCTGCTTCCCACTCTTCCACCAACCCTTAATACTTGATAAATTATTACTATTTTGTCTGAAGTCTCCCCTTGCCCACTCCTCCAATACATAGGAAGCTATGTATTGATCCTTGTAATTGGCTCCCTCTTCACCCCACCTCCCTCCACCCATCCTGGAATGCCACTCTTACTACTGGTCCTGAGGGGTTCATCTGTCCTGGGTTCCCTGTATTTCCAGTTCCCATCTGTCCCAGTGTACCACCTCCAGTCCAGCCGGACTTGTAAGGTAGAATTAGGATCATGATAGTTGGGGGAGGAGACTGTAACTCTTTTAAGGGAATAGAGAGCCTCATCTTTCTCCCACAGACTGGCTCCTGGTTTTGAACCCCTGGCCTTGTGGTTAGAAACACAACAGGTAACTCTCCTGCCACCAAGGCCCCTCTCCCAGGTTAGCATCTACTCAAAATATTGCTGCGGAAGAGCTGCCTCCTCAAAGGGGAGATGGCCAACGTGATGTGGATGACATGGAAACTTAGGGATGGAGCGTCCATTCGCTGATGGGGCATGACTCAGGACGAGATGCCTCAGAATGTTCGGCAGAGTAGAAGGGCAGTGAAAAAGAGGAAGCCCCTCACAGAGGCGGAGTTAAACTGTGGCTGCAATGATGGGTTCCATCATGGCAATAACTAGAAGGATGAGTCGTGACCACATAGTGTTCCGTTCTGCTCCACAGAAGGTGGACCTGTCTGTACGTAGTGTGTGTGTACGAGAGGGGGCTTGAAAAATGCCGTGAAAAAATGGAATTTTACCATGAATATTTTTGATGCTCCCTTATATATACTTACTCCTCATTGACTGACATGATTAGTTTCCCAAGACCAGGTTGAATGAAAGCAAACATTATGCAAAAAGGGAAGATGGCCACCTCAGACCACAAAATGAAGGATGATGACATCACGATGTAACTGCCATGTCACGTCATCCCATAACTGCCAAGTCCCTGAGCAGCATGGCCCGGGCAGCCGTCAGAGTCAGTGTCACTCTCGCCTCCACTGCACAAAACCGTCAGACAGTCGATTTTTTGCTATTGCCATGAATGCAAAATGCTGGCCAATGAGCGAGTCAATATAGGAGAAGTTTGGGGGTCTCAAAAAGTTCATGGGGGGGTAGGGTGGGGGCTGAGCCCCAGTGGCATAGTGTTTGTGTGCGGGACTGCTGGGTTGGCAGTTCAAATCCAGCAGCAGCTCTCCAGGAGCAAGGCTGGGCCTTCTACTCCCCCCGGAGGGCAGTGATGCTCCCCACCCCCCGTGCAAAACAAAACAAAACAAAAAAACCAAGAAAAAGCTTTGCATACAAGAGCAATTGTACAACGAGAAAACCTTCCAGCCCAGTCCAGATCAAGTCCATAAGTCCCATATGAGCCCATATGTCTGATATCAATCTATAAAGTCTTCTCCAGCCTCACCAAATACATGCAGTGATACCAAATGCAGGAAGATCACAGGCCAGTGGTGGGAAGTCTTGTGGATCCAGTGGCATTGTAAGCATCTCCCTCTCCACGTGGTTCCTCCAGCTCAGGGCACTGGCTGCCATCAGTCTGTCTCCATGTGACTTGTCAATGAGGATGTCTTGCAGGGATTGAACAGAGAGAGTGTGTATGTCCTGCCTCCAAGATGGAAATCCAGGAGTTCCCAGAATCCTAGGATGCCCCACACAGAGGCCTCATTGGCTATATTCTGATCGACAGGCTAGACTTCATCCCTACACTCTTCATCCTCAAATTGACTCCAGATTATGTAACTACCACATGCCCCACTAAGTTTCCGGGATGGTAACTCTTTGGAGTAGAAACCCCCATCTCTCTCCCTCAGAGAGCTTAGTGGTTCAGAACTGCTGTCCTTGCGGCTAGCAGCCCAATGGGTAACCTCTAGGCCTCCAGGCCGACAGAACTACGGTCTTGCCCAGAGTGGCTTACCCCGACCCTCCCAGTCACTGGGGCCCAGCCTGAGGCCGTACGGCGGGCAGAGGCTCACATCTGCAGCCACACTCAAATGCCCGGCAGAGAGAGGCGAGGCTGCTTTTCAATCTTGTGTCCCCAAAGCAAAACATGGCAGTGACTTGTATGTGAGCTAAGTGGATCATGGCCTCCCAGGTCCATCCTCTCACGTTCCCGTGTCTTGGTGATTGGTTAAGCGTCATGGCTAACGGCGTACGGTGGAACAGTACGCGTGCCTCTGAGAGACTTAGAGAGCTAAGGATGCAGAGGGGGCACTGAGCATGTCTGTGAACCTCTCACCGGGTCTCGAACCCAAAGTTCACACTCACTGCACAGTGACGTCCAGGACAGAGGAAAACGGCCCCCCTGGGCATCAGAGACCCTCGGAGCGCTGGAGGTGAGGTGCTTCCATGTTGGGCTATGGCAGCTCCGTGGGGGCTGTCTACTCCGATAAACCAGCACTGACTCGAGAGCAGTGAGGTTGCTTTGGGTTTAACTGTCTCTAGGAGACTAGAAAGCCTGTTCTTTCTCACTGAGAGAAACCAGTGGTTTTGAACAGCTCACTTTGCAGGTAGGAGCCCAACACGTACCTACCCCACTAGGCCACCGGGGCTCCTCATCCGGTCTCAGCCCCCCCTAACATTCCATCCCACAGGACTTCGGCACAGCTGCCCAAACTAAGAAACCAACCAGGAACCTTGTTTCCAGGGATGTCCTTTGGCTGCTGGCCCAGGTCTGTCTGAGTGACAGAGGAGAGCTGCCCATGGGGCTTTCTCAGCTGCGGTACCCAGACAAAACAGACTTCACTCTCCATATAGATCAGACACCCATTTGTCAGGTCAGGTTGAATTGTCCTTGGCTAGGGGGTCAGTGAGAGAATTCTCACCTGCTGTGTGAGAAGCCCGGGTTCAATCCCCAGCCAAGACATGGCACGGACAGCTACCTCCTCCCTGTCTTCAGAGGAGGCTTGCATGGGTCTCAGCAGAGCTTTCAGACCGAGAAAGACTAGGAAGAAAGGCCTGGCAATCTAATTCTGAAAATCGGTTAAAGAAAGTCCTATGGATCACAGCTGCAATCCGTCATGGAGTCAACATGTGCATGGGCTCTCCATGGGTGGAGGGAAACTGGACGGGGGCTAACAGCATGACCCTGGGGTGGGGTGGGAGCTGGAAGTGGGGAACTTTCCAGTAGAAAGAACACCTGCCCGGTGTCCATGCATTGGACACAGATATTCCAGCGCCTACAAAGTGTTTACTCCCAGACCTTCTGGGAGCCAGGTATGTTGGGAATAAAGTAGACCGGTTACCGCCTTGTGAAGAGACAGCAAGAGACCAGAGAAATCTGTTCCCCTGTGCCTGCTGAGGAGAAAAGGCAGAGGAAGGGGAAACGGAAGATCGGGAGGGGGTGAAAGGGGTGACATTTAAATGAGGTAGCCAGAGAAGGCTTCCCTGCCTTGGTGGCTTGTGAGTGAAAGTGGGGCAGAAATTCAGGAGCTGTCTGAGAAGAAGCGCATGAGAGCACACCTCCATGTAGCTCATCCGCAGAGTGGGCATGGGACCAAAAGGGGTGGGGCGCAGGAGGGATGGCCCTGGAAGCAGAGGTGAGCAGAGAAGGTTTGACAATGGGCACCAGAGCCCTCCGGGGCTCAGGAGGGCCTGGGCCAGCAGCGGTCAGGGCTGAGATCGCTTCACTGGAGTATTCACTAGATGTCTGTAGGCACCCAGGGAGGCCCAGCTCTGCCCCGCCTGGGAGCAAACACAGAGAAGGAGGTGTTTGGTGATCCGGCTCCCTAGGGAACCACAGCCACAGCAGATGTGTCTGCTGAAATCCCAGAATGCCTCATCAAGACCACTGGGAAAGGGGGGTGGGGGGGCAGGGGGCAGGAATGAGGCAGAGTACTGGGCAGGGGGTAGAGAGGGGTCCATATAGCACAGACCCAGGGACAAGCAGGTGGGGAACTTGGGAGAAATGGACAGAGACCCAGGAAGAACACAGAACTGCTTGTCATTCACAGCATGAGGGTTTGGAGATGTTCTTCCTTTGAATATTAAGCCCAATGTCCTTTCGCAGGCGACTAGATAAACAAGGTGTGGTGTATTCCTGCAGCAGAGCCAGCCGCAGAGAGGACAGGGCCACGGATAGATACATGCAGCCCCATGAGGAGGCTCAGAAAATTATGCTGAGTGAAAGGAACCAGGCAGAAAAGAGGACACACTGTGCAGCTCCATTTATATAAAACTCTGGGAAACACTAACGAATCTCCAGCCGCTCAGAGGAGAGTGGTGGGGGCTTGGTGAGGGACAGAGGGGTCAACAAGGGACAGGCGTAAACTTTTGGGGTTGAGGGGCAGGCTCAATAACCGGCTGTGCTAACAAGGCCGCAGGTGTAGACACATGTCAAAAGGCATTATGTTTTAAACGTGTGTGGCTCATCGCCTGCCAATCACACCCCAATAAAGCCAAGGACGAGGTACACAGACTGAACTCTGGAAATAAAAGTTGGGATGGTTGGCAGGGACAAAAGCAATGTGGCTTTCCTTTCCACCCCACGATTTTGCATCGAGGAGGACGTGGTACATGCTCTAGGGATACTGATAGGCATATTTATATTTTGTTGCTTTGATACCATTTTGCACAAGAATCAATCAAGACATAGAAAAATAATAATTTATAAATTATCAAGGGTTCAGAGGGGAGGGATGAACTGATTCCAAGGGCTCAAGTAGAAAGAAAATGTTTTGAAAACGATGATGACAGCACATGTACAAATGTGCTTGACACTGGGTGCAGGTAGGGATTGTGATAAGAGTTGTAAGAGCCCCCGTGGATCTCACCTGCCGCCTGGAGAAACCTGCCAAGTACGATGGCATCGAGAAGGTGGTGAAGCAGGCGGCCAATGGTCCCCTGAAGGACATCCTGAGCTACACTGAGGACCAGGTCGCCTCCTGTGACTTCAACAGTGACTCCCACTCTTCCACCTTTGATGCTGGGGCTGCCGTTGCCCTCAACGACAACTTTGTCAAGCTCATTTCCTAGTATGACAATGAATTTGGCTTCAGCAACAGAGTGGTAGACCTCACGGTCCACAGGGCCTCCAAGGAGTAAGAGCCCCTGGACCACCAGCCCCTGGCAACATACTAGAGGAAGAGAGGCCCTCCAGTGCTGGCGAGTCTTTGCCCCTAACTCAGTCCCCCAACACACTGAGACTGTTCCATCCAGACCCCCTGAAGGAAGGGGAGGGGCTCAGTGAGCCCAATCCTGTCATGTACCATCAATAAAGTACACTGTACCCAGCCCCAAAAAAAAAGGAAATCGATCTCACCTAACTGCAATGTTAGAGATAGTTTTACACATATGGATGTGAATGCTAGCTACCAGAGGGTCAGTTCTCACTCCTCGAGCCCTAGACACAACAGAAACAAGCATTCCGACTGTGCTTCCTCCAAGACAGAATTCTTTTTTGGGGGGAATTATTCATTCTTCAGGCAGTCCAAGATTCTTCACCAACACCATAGGTCAGAAGCACCAGTTCTCCTCAGTCTTCTTTATTCGTTGTTGTGTCGGTCCAGGTTGACTGGAGAAAGAAATCCAGGAGAGTCATATGCGTCTAAGAAAAAGAGCTTTGCAGACATGAGTAATTGAATATTAAGAAGACACCCTAACCCAGTCCAGATCAAGTCCAGAAGTCTGATATTAGCCGAAAGGTCTGATTCCAGTCTATAAATTTCTCTTCAGACTCACACAGCATATGCAACGGAAGAGCACAGGCCGGTGGATAGGAAGTCCTATGGCTTCAGTGATAGTCGAAGCATCTCAAAGCGGGCAGGGGTCTCCACGTGGCTCCTCCAGCTCTGGGGCTCTGGTCCACCAGTGTAGCTCCATGTGGCTTGTGATCAAGAACAGCTCACAGCAAGTGTGTGTTCTGCCTCAGGAGAAGGCCCCGCCCACACAGAGGCCTCCTTGGGGGTGAGCTCATTGACGGCTGCACGCTACTCTTTCACAAGTTGACAGATTATGTAACTGCCAATTGTCCGGCGTCTGGGTCCATATGAAACCACTAAAAGGTGCCATGGCTTGGATCAGACGCGTCTTAGTCTCCAAAGTGGCATGGAGGTTTAGGGCTTGCTTTTGGTTTTTAACACTTTAAAGACGTCTGAGATAGCAGAGTAGCGCAGCGGAAGCGTGCTGGACCATAAAGACGTCTTCCTATAGCAGATTTGCTGGCTGTAATATGTGGTTTGACTGTTGCCCCCATGGGCATTGATTGTGGACACAAGATAAAATCCTTGGCAACATCAATCTGCTGTTGATCATAACACTGTCTGTGGGTCCTCTGGTCACGACGTCGTCTGTGGGTCCTACTGATCACGACGTCGTCTGTGGGTCCTACTGGTCACGACGTCGTCTGTGGGTCCTACTGGTCACGACGTCGTCTGTGAGTCCTACTGATCACGCCGTCTGTGGGTCCTACTGGTCACGACGTCGTCTGTGGGTCCTACTGGTCACGACGTCGTCTGTGGGTCCTACTGGTCACGACGTCGTCTGTGGGTTCTACTGGTCACGACGTTGTCAGTGATTGTGAGGATTTGTCTTCTCTACAATGAGTTGTGACGCGCACCGCAGGCTTTAATCTTCCCCACTCAGGACAACTGAGCACAAACCGTGAGGACACCCAGGAGCTGCTCTAGACTCCCAGCCTCTCACACACCCTGCTCGCTGGTCTCTGGTGGTGATCTCTCTTACCTCCGCCCCAGTGTTAGTCCAAGAGCAGCCAAACACTCCGCCCTCCTAGCTAACTCCTGCTGCCATCCAGTCCATCCTGGGGTGGGGATTCCGAGGCTACAAGTCTGTAGGAGAGCCTATCTTCCTTCTCCCTGCCAGCAACGGGAGGGTTGAAGCCACCAACCCTGTGGGTCGCCGTCTGGTGCTGACCTGCCAGCATCCTCAGAGGCAAGGCTGTTGCCTAAAGACCAACTTGTTCAGGAAGACCAGGGAGCCATCAGCACATCACAGCACGCAAAACCACAGAGGCTTCTTCTGACCTCCTGGGTCCAGGGAGTTTCCTGAGACCACCCCTTCTTTTCTCCCTCCCCTTCCCGAGGAGTCACCTTCTGTACCTCGCCACCCCCTCTCTCCTCTCTAAGCTGGGAAGTTCATCTGACCCAGAACGCCTCCCAAATTCTCAGAGAGCTCAGCAGAAGGTGGGGAGGGCAGGGAGTATCTCGGAGGCCAGCTGCCCCATAGCTTTGCTTCTTCCTGTGCACATGCCTGGGTGTGTCCAAGGCCAGATGCACACACATTTGGCCCTGGACGGTGCCACCCCCCAGAGTGAAGGCAGAGGGTTGACGGCCCCGGGGCCCTGTGAGACACCGTTGCCTCCTTGCTTTCTGAAGTGTCTGGCCCTTCCTGCGCCCCCCACCCCCTGCTGCGCTGTGCCCGCTTTCCCTCTGAGGACTGCGCCTCCTGAGTCAGTAGCGAGCCTGCAGCCACAGGCTGGATAAACAGTCGGCAGAAATTAACTCGGAACGTTTGGGGAGAAGAACAAAGACTTTCGACGTGAGCTCGGGGAGGAATCGTAATTGCAGCGAGTGCCCAGCGGCCCCCAGCTGCACGAGTCGGGAGAAGCAGGGATGTTGACGGTGGCGGAGACGGGCCGGTGCGATGCCAATTTCCTCAAGAGGAGGGCAGGAAGAGGACGAGGATGCGAGGAAAAGGGGGAGCAGAGACTGGGAGAGGGCTCCTGCAGCCAGTCTCCTCCCCAGCCCCGCCTTGTCCCAGGGGGGCCAAGACAGCAGGTGTGAGATCGGGGTGCCACATGGCAGTCAGGATCACCAGCCAGGGACACCCCACGGTGGTCTCGCAGCGAGGGACGTGGGACAGGCATGTGGGTCTCCAGTGTGGAGAAACAATGAGCCCCCTCCCCTCCCCCCCCCACCCCGACTCCCATGCAGAATCAGATGGAAAGACCACCAGCAGCCTTGTGCCGGTCCCTCCCCGTGTGGCAGCTGACAGGCATCCTGGCTGCCAGGAAGTGTCCTCCATCCTCCAGGTAGTACTAAGGACTCCACTTTACAGGTGAGGAAACTGAGGTCCAAGGCGGTGAAGTCACTTCCTGGAAAGCACACCCTCAAGGTCAACTCAGAGGCAGTGTGTTCAGGGGTGCAGAGCCCAGAAGGAGGCAACCTCTTCTCCACGTGGGGAAGTCGGGGCTACGCAGAGGGGAAAGCCAGCAGCACTTTCCCCCACGAGCTCCACGACCTGGGTGCGACCCTTCACACAAGCCTTTTCTCATTGAACCTCATCACACTGTGCCTGGACCCAGCATGGGGGAGTTAGAGCAGACACCAGGAGGGACTTCCCATCAAAGAGACATGAGGGGTTGGGACGCAAAAGACAAGCCAGTTGCCATGGAGTCCCCACGGCTTGGGCATGCTGTTGTCCTCTGAGACATCTGTAGGCGCTGCTGGGGGGCAAATACACTCCACTGTTTGTTCATCCAACTGTGTGCTTGTGTGGGACTGTTGCATTCTGGGGCCTGTTTTCTGCTGAAACGAAAGGCCAGGCCTGGCTTCCCAGTGGGGGTCACATGTCTAGGGTCTGATACCAGGACCAAGTGCAGACATAGGAGGGGCTTCACCAATGAAAGAACGTGTTGAGGTGAGGGGCTTCGGAGGCCTCCTGGCGGGGGAGGGGGAGTGCGGGGCCAGCATCAGCCTGTGTGTCCCCATAGGGTGGTGAGAATGGCTGGGGCCTCCCAACCAACCTGGGCACCAAAGGTCTTGCGCTCAACCCTGACTCGGACAGAACCCATGTGTGTCTGGAGGAACACTCCCTGGGTTTTCAGTGCCTGAGTCTTCAGGCCTTTCTTCTGAGGGACTTCTGGATAGATGTGAACCTCCTATCTTTGGGGGAGAGGGTGTTGCCAGCTAAACACATTAAATGCTTGTACCCACCCAGGATAGAAACCTCCCAGGAATATTTCTGCACCAGAAACAAAGGAGGGAGCTCCCTAAGGATGTACGGCTATTTGAGCTGCACCAAGCCCCAGGCTCCAGCTGCTTTCTTCCCAAGAGAGACCCCAACGAGGTCACCCACCCACCCCAACTTCCCCAGAAAACACAGGGGAACAGAGTATTCCTGCCACGCCCCTCAGCCCCTCCATAAATATCCCTAGCTATTCCATGCATGGAGGATGCCTCCCACCCAGACTCAGAAAGAACCAGAAGCTTCCACTCAAGATCTGGCTTTTCTCCTCCAGCAAACTCCGCCCCGATTTGAAATGCTGGGTCCCAGGCCAGGGAGGGTCCTGCCTGCTAACCACGCCTCCCTTCATTTGCTTAACAAAAGACATTGCCATGCTCCATGGTCTCTTAATTCTCAGCGATGTTAAAGTGCAGGGAATTAAAGAATCAATGGGCAATTAAAGAGGCACTGGCAGGTGCCGGCCAAGAGCATATTATTTATTTATCCAGCCAGCCACGCTCATTTTTAAAGCGCTAACTTTCCATTTTGTTTCTGACATCCAAAATAAATCAAACTAAACTGTACACGTCATCACCGGGGGAAAAAATTATTTGCATGATACATGGCCCCTTTGAAGCATCAGTAGCCACCTGCGAAAGGCATTTTTGTCAGTGTCAGAAAAAGGATATGAATTCATCGCGGCACGACCTCCCCTCAGGATACAGATAAGATTGAGAAGAAAGAAAGAAAGCTTTAATTCACCTGCGATTTCTCCGCCGCCGCTGCTCAGGCCTCCTCTGATTTTGATTTCTGGGCGCCCGTTTTCCTGTATGGTCCTGCACAGGTCTAGTCCGTGAACATGTTGGGTCTTGGGTTTCCGAGGCGGCAGCACTGAACATTCGCAGGGTGGGCTGCCCGGGACCTGGGCTCGGCTCTGTTTCTGCTCCTGGTAGGATCGTTCACGTCAAGCGGCAGTCTTCCAGGACCCCTCTGCCCTCTCCCTGCAGACACCCCCAGGGCGGGATGCTCTGCCCAGGGACACAGCGGTGCCAGGCCTAGCTGTTGGCCAAAAGGTGGGCAGCCGTTGGAATGCACCCCGCGTCTCTGGGATAAAGCCCAGAGGTCCCGTCCTGCAAAGATGCCTGTGGTTGGCTCAAGAGCCGCACTTTGCAGACCCCCGGTCTGGCCGGTGTCGCATCACAGACACCCTGTGGACGAGAGAGCACGGCATCGCCGGGTCCTGCGCCATCCTCCCCACTGGAGCTCATCGTTGCAGCCATGGTGTTGGTCCATGGTGTCGAGGGAGGGCCTTCCTCTTTTTCACGGCCCCTCCACCTGACCCTGGGGTCTTAGTGGTTCCACGTTGGGCTGTGGTCCTCAAAGTCCACAACTCTGAAACCATCAGGAGAAAGGAGGGGCTTTCTACTCACTCCTGTAAACAGTTACAGACTCAGAAATTCAGAGGTCGTGCCACCCCGTCCTACAGGATCGCTGGGAGTGGGCATCACCTTGAGGGCGGTAAGTCGGTTGGGTGGTTTGGTTTCTGCTTGTGTTGGTCTGGGGACGTTAGAGAAACAAATCCACAGAGACTCCGATGCATAGGGGAGCGTGTTATAGAAAGGGCAAAGGCACATCAAGAAAACATCCCAACCCAGGGCTGCCCAAGCCCCCAAGTCCAACATGAGCCCATATGTCCGACACCGATCCACAAAGTCCTCCTCCGCCTCACAGAACACACGCAGTGGCGCCGCCTGCGGGAGGAGAGCCGGATCAGTGAGCGGCGTGTCAGCCTCTCAGCGCTGGCAGGGTCTCCACGCGGCTGCTCCAGCTCCCAGGGCTGCATCGGGGCAAGTCCATGCGGCTTCTCCTCACGATGTCCTGCAGGAAGTGAACCCTGCCAGCTGTGGCAGGGAACTGGCAAAGGCAGCTACACCCTGGTCCGACCCTCAGAGAGCAAGAGACCCGAGAACTAGAAAGGCGGGACTCACCAAGCCATTGATCGCTCCGCCCTTCCATTAGCCCCACGTGTGTATATCGGCCAGGTTGACACAATGAAACGTAACTATCTCACTGCTGTACCAAACACGATGTCCTTCTCCAGGGACTGTTCTCTCCCGAAAACATGCCCAAACTATGTGAGATCAAGTCTCACTCTCTTGCCGCTAAGCAGCACTCTGGATGTACTTCTTCTGAGACACATTTGTGGGTGCATCTGGTAGTCCATGCTGCTTGCAGTCGTCTTCATCAACACCTAATCCAAATGCATCGATTCTTCATCAGTATCCCTTATTGAATGTCCGACTTTCACACACACGAGGCAACTGAGAATACCCTGGCTTGGGTCAGGCCCACCTGACTCTTCCAAGAAGTCTCATTGCTTTTCAACACTTTGCAGAGGTCTGGTGCAGCCGATTGACCAGTAGAGACCACAGCCCGGCAAACTCTACAGGGCAGTTCTGCTGTCACCTGGGGTCACATGAGGCAGAATCAACCTTTCTGCACTCAGACATCACCACCCAAAGAGAAGCATAAAATGCCTCCCAGCCCCCTGTTCCTCAGCGGCCCTGCCGGGATAACCCTTGTGGGACTCATCGGCCCTGCACCTGGGGCTGTCTGCCTCCCCTCACCCAGCTGCTCCTACCTGCAGCCCCTGCCCCAAAGCCTCCACTCCCTTCCCCCCAGGTAACTCAAGGTGCACCTGGTTCTTCAAGGTCCAGCCGCAGCACAATCCCCGGATGGCTTGTTAAAACTGTTTCTGAACTGGTGGGTTTGGAGTAAGGCCTGAGAATTTGCATTTCTCACAAGTTTCCCAAGGGACCACACCTGGAGAACCATAGTTCTGAGCCAGACTGAGGGGCCCAACTGCTGCTGTGACTATAGCACTAGGTGCCGGTCCGAAGGCTGGCGGTTCAAAGCGCCGGGCCCCGCCTCCCCCAACACACACCTTTGCTTTGTGGGAGAAAGCTGCTAACCTTGCACCTCTGCCCTGGGATGCCCATGAGTCAGAAGGAAGGGGCTTTCTAGTCTGGAGCTGGATTTATTCTGGGTTCCAAGCGTGGAAGGGAAGCGTGCCCAGGCAGTGCCACCACCTATGTGCAGTAGCTTGTGCTGTGGTGCCACCCAGTGGCCAGAGAATGCCATGACCGCAATCTGCGCTGACCAACGAATCACCTTATTCCACCTTTGTGATCTTTTTTGTTTTAGATGAGTGTATTATTGACATTCAATGACCTCTTTCTGCCCTCAGCATAAGCAGTGCTACAGACAGAGCTGTGCAGCAGCAGCCCTAAGGCCAGAGACAGGTCCTTTGAAGCCAGAGGCTCTCAGCTGAGCATACAGACCTTGGAGTTGGTCCTCCAGACACATTGCACCTGGACAGGACCACCGGAACCCATCAGCAGACCGCCCCCAGAGGCCTGGCGTGTCCAACCTAAGCAGCCCCCAATGGAGTCCTACAGCCAAACCGAAGCAGAGAACCTGCTTAAGAGAAAAAAATCAACCACCCCCCTCCCCCCCCCCAGTCCCACCTGGGTTCTCAGAGCAGGGTTTCTCAAACTCAGGGGGCATGCGTTTAGTCAGGGGGCTTGGCAAAAACGCAGACCCCAGCCCCCTTCTGCAGTCTCCGGGTCCTGCATTCAGGTGAACTTTGAAGCATGGGACCTGAGTCCCATCCTGCGGGAAACATGGTCAGAGCAGACACAGCAGCACCACCATGCCGACACCCTCCACCCAGCACCATCCCACAGAGGATGTTGTGGCGGTCATGAGCTTATGCTAATTTCATGATTGAGATGTGGGCGTGGAGTCTAGCCTGTTAGTCTGGAGATAGCTATTGAGTAGCCAATGAGGCCTCCGTGTGGGCATGGTTTTCTCCTGAGACTTCTGGGAAATCTCGAGATATTTCCCTCGTGGAGATGAGAAGCCATCTCCCCAGTTGTTGGGAGTTAGTCTCAGAGACGATGAATTATGGACAAGACAAGATGGCAGCAGCTGAGGAGCTGAAGGAGTTGGAGGAGAAGCCACACGGCCTTGCCCTGATGGAACCAGACCTCTGAAACTGACAAAGCCAACTGGAGAGCCCTGCCAGCACTGAGTTGCTTCTGCCACCACTGGATGCTGTATGGACCCTGAGCCCTGGAAACAGGAGCCATGAAAGGACCCCCCCCCCCCCGCCAGCGCCGGGACTCTGCACCTGCTAGCCTGTGACTTCGTGAGTCGGAAGGAGACATTATAGACTGGTATTGAGCATATGCGCTAATATTGGACTTATGACTTTGAACTGGACTGGGCTGGGATGTATATAAACCATTCCCATATGTGTGTCTATGATTTTGTTTCTCTAGTCTACCCGGACTAACACAGACGTTGTGTGGTATGAGCATGTCCAGGAGTCACATTTCAAAATGCAGAACGATGGCTGTGTTTTATTTAACCAAATAGACCCCAATGCTATCCCAAGTACTATGTCATAGTCAGTGTAGAAAGGGACAGGTCCTCTGCACGCCTGTTTCAAAGCTCTCTAAATCCACCAAATATGGATAAGCCACATGTCAAGTGCTCAGGAGGCCCAGCTGGCCATGGGCTATTAGACTGGACAGTGCCACTCGAGAGACAAGGAGCACTGGGGCAGAATGGTCAAGGCTCTGCTGCTATCCAAGAGGCCGGTGGTTCAAGCCCACCACAGGGACTCTTTGAGATCTGCTCCTGTAGGATGGCAGGAAACCCTATGGGCTTTGTCATACTGGGTTGTGGTTGGCCCGGTTTTGACCTGGTGGCGCAGTAAAAGCGTGTGTGGTGGGGATGCTTCATAGCTGCCTCTATGCATCCTTGGCAGAGGACTCTCTCTGTGCCACGCCCTGTGCTGTGGGCACCGCTGTGATCCGGTATCACACGGATGAGGGTGGGTCCAGCCCAAGGCTGGAATTCAATGGGGGAAGAAGTTTAAAAGCAGACGTGATCAGAGCTGGGAGCTGGACACGGACCCACAGTGTGGATTTGCACAGGTCTCATGAGGGATTTATTGGACGGCAACGGTCAGCTGCAGGCCTCCGGAGAGAACTCTGGGTGGGGGCCGTGGGGCAGGAAGACTTTAGGGCTGTTTCTCTCAAGCAGCGATTCTCAACCCAGTCACACATCAGAATCATCTATGCTCATCCCTAAACTGATTTTCCTTCCGACGTGCGCACGCCCCGGGTCAGTGGGTCCCCCCTTCCCCACCCCCCAGCGACGTGGACAGCAGTTTTCTTCACTCCAGCCTGGATGACCGCGCACTGAGGATGGGGGCCTGCTCAGGCAGGAGAACGCGGCAGCCAAAGACAGGGAGAGAACAGCACTTAGGGGAAGCTCTAGAATAAGCGAAAGTCATGAGGCGGGGATGAAAGGATGCAATGATCTGGGGGAGGGGAGTGGCGTCACGGCTGGCGGTCAGCCGGACTCACGGTGACCCTGGACACACCAAGCGCCACACTGCCCGGTCCCGCACCAACTCACAGTTCTATGTGGGGGCCACCGTTTCTGCCTCTGTGCTGATCCAGCTCATCGGGGCCCTCCTCCTTTTTGCCCCCTCCCACTTTACCGAAGCATGAGGTCCTTCTCCGGGCACTGCTCTCTCTCTCTCTCTCTCTCTCTCTCTCCCCCTAAGTCTTGTCATCCTCACTGCTACAGAGTATCCCAGCTGTACTTTTTTCCTAGACAGACTGAATATACTTCTTCCTTTGCCAATCCCTGGTATTCCTAATATTCTTCACCAGACCCATGATTCGAACACATCGATTCTTCCTCGGTGGTCCTTCTTCAAGGGGCACTAACTTGGAAGGAGCATGGGTCCTGGAGGAAGCTCCGGGGTCCTGGGAATGTTCTTGGTTTCCATCTGAGTGGTGGCTACTCTCACGTGGTGGGTGTGGGGTGCCTTCCAGGGCATCCTGACTGGTAGCGATGCCAGGGGGCAGTGCAGAACTCCCAGTGGGGGCTTCTCGGCTGCCATCTTTATAGCAGCAGATCGCTGGACCTTTCTCCCAAAGAGCCATTGGGTGGGTTTGAACAGTCAATCTTTTGGTCAGCAGCTTGGTGCTTAACCACTGCACACTATGGCTCCTTTCCCTAGGGGTGTGCACCTGTGCATGTGTCTTTCCTCCTCCATTCACGATCTGAGCATCACGTGCAGCACTTACGTAGTGGGATGTTATATGGGCAACCCCGGGATCACACACGAGTTCTGTTCCTGATTCCACCTTAGCTGGAATGCGTACATGAGTTTAGACAATCAGTTAGTTAACTAGTTCATATCTAGCGTCAGCGAGTCAAATGCCTGTCTTTGTCTGCAGTGCACAGCATACCTTTCTGTGCATAAAGCACCCCAGATACACTAGAATCCCTGTAGCACACTGACAGCGTCATAATGATGTGAGGGTGTCAGGAGCCCTGGTGACACAGGGGTTAAACACTTGGCTGTTCACCAAGAGGTTGGCAGTTCAAACCCACTGACTTCTCCTGGGAGAAAGATGTGCCCCTGGGCTTCTCCAAGGATGGGCACAGCCAAGTGGTGCCTGAGTCTACCTTGAATTTCTCATAGAACAGGTTTTATGGGGGCTGGTTAATAACTGTGGGTTAAGGTTGTGTTTCAAGCAGATGTTTGTAACCCGAGGACTGCCTGTACCCCAGAACAGTTCATAAAAAAGATTGTCCCTATATCCAGTCAGAATTTCTGAGACTAGGTCCCAGGTATATGTAGTTTATAAAGTTCCAGCAGTAGTTCAAGACCACCAACTGCTTTGTGGGAGAAAAACGGGGCTTTCTACTCCCATAAAGAATGACAGGAACTCAGAAACTCCCAGGGCAGTTCCACCCTGTCGTAAACGGTCACCGTGTGTCAGCATCGACTTCATGGCAGTGAGTTCGCTATGCCGGAAGGACCAGTCACCACTGTCCTCATTGGTGCTTCTTAACAGACTCAGGGGGAATCTTGCTTTGATGAAGGGCTGTTGGACTGTCAGGAAGGTGGGCCTGAGATTCAGCCTCCAGGTGTCCCCAGCCCTGAGCTGTGGAAACAGAGAAGATCTACTCCAAAAAGGGTCTCTCAATCCACCACCATTCTGTGCCCACCCTACGGGCTGGAGGGCTCTGTGCTTCCACACTCCCAACCCCCCACCCCACCCCACCCCACCGCTCACCCAGTACCAGGAACAAAATTTTGGCCAGGTGACAAGCTGCTCGCCTCTGCAAATCTTGAGGAAAATGGAAACTTAAGGATCTTGCTGTTTTCAAAGTCTAAAGAACTCCAGATTGCATTTGTTTGCCGATATTAAATAGAGGAGTTCGGTGGGGCGGGGGAGGGGGTGTGCCCAAGGTGTTAGGGGATTTGGGGACAGCAACCACTTCAGATTTCTGGGTCAAAGGAGCCCTGAGCAGCACACCAACCAGTGGTGTGGCTGTGTTCCAATAAAACTTTATTGCAAAACAGTCAGCTGGCGGGCCAGGCCATAGGCTGGGGCAGGGTGGGAGGGATCTGAACTCCGGCAGGAAGCAGACTGGCGCTACCCAGAGAAGAAATGGCCACGTCTGCGGAAGGAGGCGCCCTGTTGATGCCTCACTCTGACACATCTTTGGAATTCTGTCCTGTGTGCATACAATTTGAAACCTTAAACTCTAAAAACTCAATTTAAAAAGAAAATAAGATCACAGAGACAGCGCCTGTAAAAATGCTGCCAAGGAGTGTCTGCTCGCGTTTCTAATGGCTTCCTGCGGGTGCCGGTGAGCCAGAACGGGGCCGGGCCAGGCGGGAGCCGCCAGGTGACAATGACAGGTGGATTAGGGATAGAGGGGGTTGTCTCTGCCCAAGGCCTACCCTAAAGGAAAATGAACTGGCCACAGAAAAGGGGTTGGGAAGGAATCAGGCACACATTGGACACCTAGGGGGAAATCCAGACCCGAGCATGCGCAGACTGCACTCACCTAAGCGCGGGTCAAGCTCAACCTGCCCAGGTCAATATCGCAGGTGCCCCTGAATTTCGCCACTCGGGGGTGGCGATACCCTCAGCCACGCCCCACCAGGTAGGGGGAGGGGATGAAAGCCCGGCCCAAGGGCAGTCGGCCTCTCCACTCCACACAGCGCTCTGGTTCCACACTCTGCGGCACGTCCACGGGCACATCTTCGGTTGCCGGATCCTAGTGTGGCCTTGCACACTGTCCAAGGATAGCATGTACTTCTAGAGGCCTGAAACTACCTGATACGCCCTTCTCCCTCATAAAAATAATGTGGATTTACAAAATCACTTCTGCCCCATCAATTCTTTCAGCGTTGAGAAGCAAAACTGAGGTAAACCACTGCTCAGGAACTTAACAAAAATGCTGGTCTGGGCTCTGCATGCGCCCAGGTCCCTGCTGCACTGGAAGGCAGGCCGGCTGCCGGGCACACGAGCCCATCGAGAGCACCAGGGTGACGTCATCGCTCGGCTTCTTCCGTCATCAGGATCTGGAGGAATCCATGAGGCTAGGGCAGGAGTTAGGCAGCTAGTTGAGGGACAAGGGGGTTATCCCTCCCATGCCTGCACAGGCCCCCTGGAGGAGGTTGGAAGGAAATCAGGGGTCCATTAAATGCCTATGAAGACCCCCACACTGAGCATGCCCCCAATTCAAGCCCCCAGTCAGCTAGAAGATACACCTGGGAGATCCAAACTAGACCTGAGCTCATGGCATCATCCAGGTGGACTCAACCCAGCCAAGGGGTCAACCATACCTTCAACCCCGCCTCTCCCAGCCAGGGGGTGGGCTAGAATGAAGGCAGGGAGTAGGCGCTGGGACTTCCTCCTACTCTCTTCTACCCCGCCCCTGGACAGAGACGCAGGACAGGAGCTGCCCCCTGGCCCGTGCCCCTTCCGGGCCCACATGTCTCAGCCTCTAGGGCTCTCGGGCTTCTGGCCACAAGCACACTTCCACACAGCTTCCACACATCTTGGCGCACTTCCTAGAAGTAGCGTGTGCCCCTTTGCGATGGTAAAATCCGAAACATGTCCTGTCCTTGTTACAAAACGGGCTTCGGCGTGCCTTCTTTCACCGTGCACAGCCCAGAACCGAGATCTTCCCCACCCGAGAAACCTAACACAGGCACCCAAGTCTGGGGGATTCCAGATCCCACCACACAGAGCCAGGGCACTTCCTGGAGGGTCAGCGCCGGCCTCCCCTCTACAGCCCACTAGTATGTTTGCCCCGTGCCAGAAAGTGGCTGAGAAATGGGCCAGGTGTCCCTTAGGCATCTGGCCTCTGTCCTCACCAGGTGTCGGGTGGGCCCGGCTTCTAGCCAGAACACCTGCCAGCATCTCTCCGACATCACTCGCTCCGTGAAAACACAGGCAAACCGAAATGGCCTCCCCTCCTCCCACGATGCCCCACCCCCTCACCTCGCTTTAAGCAATGCTTCCAACTGGCTCTTTCTAGGCCATCACCACCACCCCTGCTAAGAAAAAGCTCCTCTTCATCCCCAAACCTACCGACTCAAACCAAACTCCACACCACTGAGAGGCGTTAGTCCCGACTCAAAGTGACCCTATAGGACAGGGTAGACTGTGAGCGTTTCCCCGACTCATCTTTCTCCCTTAACACCTGGTGGTCTTGAACTACTGACCTTGGGTGAGCAACCCGACTTGTAGCCACGGGACCTGCAGCAGACCCCACACCCAGCAGAGCCCGCTGCAGTCTATCCGGGCTGGTGCGGCAGACGCACAGCAGACGCGCAACGGGAACAGGATGGGTTGGGAAGCAGAGCACGGCGGGTGGCGACTTCATCAGGAAAATGCCCGTAGCCCTGGAGCCAGAGTCAGCCTGAGGCCAGAGGTTCGAGTCCGATGATGTCAGAAGAAGCCAGTCCCTGAGGGGGATGGCACGGAGGGCGCTGGAAGGGAGGAAGACTGCCGATGAGGTGGGGGCGGGGGGACCGCAGCGGCATCCCTGTTCTCCACGAAACCCTTATGAGGACTGGGCCATGTTGGGTTCCGCTGTGCACGGGATCGCTGCGAATCAGAACCCAAGAAAGGAGGGTGGGTGAAGGCCTGAGGTGGAGGCTCACAACATAGAGTCCCGGGTAGCGACTGCAGCTCAGGCCTCTGTGCCTTCTGCACACGGTGCCCCAGGTGGATGGGCCAGTCTGGCCAGAACGGGATGGGTGCTGGGGCAGGAGAAGCCCTGGTTTCCTGAGGCAGAGGTGCCTGCAGGGCGTCAGGGAGGGGAACAGAATTTGGGGCACTACGGCAGTGTCAGGTTAAAGAGACAGGGGGTCCCCAGGCAGCAGAGTTGATGAGTGGTAGTCTAAAAACAATACAAATCAACAGAGCTCAAAGCAATACTGCAGACAGCGGAGAGAGGATGGGAAGGTGCTCTCGGGGGCAGGGGTGTTGAGCAGGACTTTGACCCGGCGACTGAAGCTGCACATCCCCGTGAACATCAGACTCTTGAGAGGGAGGCATGTGTGGCAAGAGGTCTAGAATGCTGAAGGATGTTCTACAGACTGTCCCCCAGCTCAGGAGGCAGAACATGCTGTACAGGTGGGTACATACCCTCACATAAGTGCCCTTGCAGAGCCCTCAAAAACAAAACTTTTTGAAGTTGATTCGGACTCACAGTGATCCTACGGGGCAGAGTAGAATTGTCTGGGGCTTTTGCCTCTTTCTGGGAACAGATAGCCTCTTCCATCTCCTGAACAACGACTGCTGGGTTCAAACCCTTCTGTCTAGCAGCTCACTGCATAGCCCACTCTCCCACCAAGGCTCCTTCCTTTGCAGAAAAGGGAGAGGGATTAGACTGTGCTTGCATTCTCCTTATTTAGAAAGAGAGAAGGCTTTAGAAACATGAAATTGATTTTTTTAAAAAAAAGACATGAAACTGAGAGAAATATAAATTCGAATGAATTTAAAACATCCCCTGATAACACAGAAACAAGATGTTGAATGTTAAATTTACTCTGAGGGGAAAAAAACTGATCAAGCAAGTAATAAAGGAAAAAGTAACAACCAGAAAGCATAACTCATAAAAAAATGAACTAAAATGGCAAGTAACACCCCACCAGGGACCACAATACCCAAACCTACTGCCGCCAAGGGGATTCCAACTCACAGTGGCGACCCCACAGGGCAGGGTGGAACCTCTCCATCAGGTCCTCTGAACTAGGTCTTGACGGATACAAGGAGCCTCCTGCTGCCCCATTGGGGCGGCTGGTGGATGTGAGCTGCAGTAAGGTGGTTAGCACGCCAATGCTGAACCCACTTGTTAATGCTGCCTGTGAAGATGTTTTCACTAGAAAAGAACACTCTGTACACGAGTCACCCATCACAAGTCAAGTGACAAAAAACAGAAAGTTAAACTTCAAAACAAAAAGCCCTAAACAGGGTACAAAGACGTTTACATTGATGAAAAAATAACAGTCTTCGTGAACTTGCTCAAACAAGGCAACATAACTGAACTTATGATTAATTAAAGAGAAACTGTTAAGGAAACAGGAAAAACATGACATATCATAATTATTTAATACCCTGTGATGGTTATAAAATCTGCTGTCAATTTAAGACTATTAAGAGCAAATGGGGTGGAGTCTAGCCTGTCAATCAGATCGCAGCTTGATGACCTCATTTGGAAGTGCTAACGAGATTAATAGCTCGCTGGAGGTGGGACACACACTCACTCCCTATGAGACATTCCTGTTGACAAGACACATGCAGCTAAGCTGATGGCAGCCAGAGCTTCGGCACTGGAGGAGCCCTGTGGAGCCCCATGCCAGTGCTGAGATGCTTCCACCGCCACTGGATCCACAAGACTTCCCACCCTCTGACCTCTGACCTTCCTCCGTTCAGCATCATTACAGGTGTTGCGTGAGTCTGAGGAAGAATTTATAAACTGGTATCAGACATATGGGCTAATATTGGACTTATGGACTTGATCTGGACTGGGCTGGGGTGTTTTCCTAATACACAGTTATTCTTCCATATAAAGTTCTCTCTTACACACAAAAAAGTGTGTATGAATTTGCTTCTCTAGTCAACCCGCACGAACACATGCCCTTTTCTTAGAAACGGGGAGATAGTGCAGATGACAGAGAGGGGGAAAGGAAAGAAGGATCGCAAGAAATAATCCCAAACTCAAGAAGCCAGCATAGAACCCATAATATGCGCTTTCAACTTAGCCAGCCCCTTCCCCCAAATTCATTCTAGTGTTTACTTGGGAAAGTAAACAGGCCGACAAACTCAGGACTTTTCACCCAGCTGTTAGCCTGGGTGTGACAGCAATCGATGTGATTGCCGGAGCTGCACAGCCTCCTGAGGCCACAGGGTCCTTTAGCTCCGGCAATGGGGGCAGTCGGAGCAGCCATGCACCGTCAGCATCGGACGCCAGTTTTCATTGGAAAAGACTGTAAAGCATCAGGCTGAGTCCCAAAGTACTGCTGCTCGTGCTCCCTTCTGAACTGTCTCCTTAGAGAAAGGCTGCCTTAAATGTCTCAGATGGTCCATACAACAGCATGGCTGCCACTCATGTGACTGCTCCCGAACCGTCCAAGGAGCCCTGACAGCAGAGTGTGGTTGAGCTTTGGGCCGCTGCCTGCAAGGTCAGCAATTCAGAACCGCCACGCTGCTCCACTAGAGAAAGTGGGCCTTGCTGCTCACTAAAGAGCAGCTGTCTTGGCCACTCACGGGCCATTCCACTCTGTCCTACAGGGTGGACATCGGCTTCATGATGGCACAGTGTGCCTTGGGGTTTAGGTGTGGACGAAAATGGAGTCCTGGAGGGTGAATTCCATCCCAGATCAGAAGTACTACTAAGAACCGGGGTCTCAGGATTGATACCGCCCTCAGACCACCAAGCCTGGCCTCTAATGATTGTAAATTGTATCCTACACTTCCCCCCACTCTATCCAAGGTAAGGAGCCCTGGGGGCCCAGTGGGCTATACATTGGGCTGATGACACCAAGGTGAGTGGTTCAAAACTGCCATCGCCTCTTTGGGAGGAAGAGGCAGCTTTCTGGTCAGGGTCAACAGGCTCAAACACCTGCAGGCACAAGGCTACTCAGTGCTACAGGGTCACTGTGAATGGGAATCCTCCCAGCAGCAATGTGACCTGTCCATGACCTTGTAGTGTGACTCCTTTCAGAGCAGCTGGCGGTGACAGCTAGTTTTCCTGGTGCAATGGCTTCTGTGGATGGATGATCATGTGGTTTCACTGGTCCCCTTTGGGCTCTATGGATGGATGGTCACATGGTTTCACTGGTCCCTGTGTCTTCCGTGTTCATCACTCTTCTTCCTCCAACCAGGGAGACTCAGCTACTCCCTACATGACCTGCTCATGCACTTTCCAGACTTTGGTCATGACCCTCTTGACACTCATACGTACATAGGACACACCACCTATTCTACCCCCAACTTTCAGTCCTGAGAACAGCGGCCGAGCGCCCAGCCCAGAGACTCCTTCCCTCGAGGTGTCTGGTTAGGTTTTATGAAGTTCTGATAATTCAGAGCTCCCAGGTCAAGATCAAGGTCCAAGGTCAAGCCCCCAGGGAGCGCTGTGCTGTCCGAGGAACTGTCTGTAGGGAATCACTCTTAGAGCCACTGGGAAGCTTGGCAGGGGAAGGAAACTTGGAGGCAGCTGCTGATGTCCACTCTGGAGTGAGAGCTGGGAGGAGGCCAGATGGCCACACAGTCTGAACGAGGCAGCCAGGGTCACTGGGCTGTACAAGTCAACTCCACTTGGTCGCCATCGCATCTGTCCCCACCCACAGCGACCCTGCCGGTCAGGGCATGGTCCCTGTATGCTTATGAGCCGGTGATGAACTCTGCACATGAGCAGGAAGCCTCTCTCTCTCTCCCTCCCCCTCCCCCTCCCCCCGCCCCCACAGAGCAGCTGGTCGTGTGGGTCATGGGGACACCACCCAGGCCCCTGAAGTCAGTGCGCATTCTGCTGTGCACATTCCTGACAAGGAAACACACATGGGAAGAGGCCCTCTCCTGCTGGGCTGTCCCCGGGGAAGCATGGTCTGTCAGCATATGGCTGTGTCCAGGAGCAAGCAGGCAGGACCTCCCCAACTAGTCTTTCATTTGTCTCTGACGCTGCAGACCTTGATTGATAGAAGCCCTGGTGGTGGAGTGGTTGCGCATAGGGCTGTTAGCGGCAATGTTAGGGGTTCAAAACCACCAGCTGCTCTGAGGCGCCTAGAGAGAAAGTTGGGCCCCCAACTCCTGTCCCTGCACTGAGTGGGCAGCCATTCAATGGCAGAGCATGTGAGGTTTTTTGGCTGCCTGATTCGTGGCGCAAATGAGACGGTGCCAGGTGTAGCCTGAATTCCGGGTGTTGCCTGGCAATGACCCTGGTTTCCTCTCACACTGGCAGGGTTCACAAGCACCCCCCCACCTCTCCTGGATCCCCCGAAGGCTAACTCTCCGAATCTCTCCCAGTGTGAGGCTGTGATCCCTGGTGACCCACGGGGAATTCAAAAACAACATCCAAGATGTAGTTGCTTATAGGGCCAGCTTCTACAATGACTGTCCACCGGGCCCTTTATGAAAGCAACGCACTTACTGGTAAAGGGGCCCAAAGTGACTTTTTCAACAGGCTGGCAATTAATCGAAGGTTTGCAACAATCTGTTTACTCAAAAGGTACTCTCCCTTCACCAACCTCCAACTCCTGTGTCCCTCCCACCTCCGTCCCAAATCAGGTGAACATGACCTGCTCGGACACTGACACCTCTAAAGAAGAGACGGGGCGGGGGGGGCACTGATTCAGCCCACCTTCCCCACCTTCGCCAAGTCCACCCAGCACGCCTCTTTGGCTGCTCTCTGCTTCAGGCTCTCCCTTCCCCTTCACCCAGGTTCCTGCCTGCATCAGACTCACATCACTTCCATGAAAACAAACAAAACCTCAGAGATGCTTTGCACCCTGCAGGACAACTGTTGCCCACAAGTTTCCCAAAAGAGGATCGGCAAGGATTGGGCAAAGCCAGCAGGTGGAGCATTACCGTGTTAGACGTAGCCATCTGCTTCCATGTTACCCTCGGCTCTGGAAGCAGGGGCTCAGCGGGCCAGGTGCATACCCGTGTTTGCTGTACATTATTCCCAAGAGCCACCGGCAGGCGAAGAGAACCCGAGTGTGGCTGTGCTGCTGGGAGCCTGGACCGGGCTAGGAGTCTCGATGTGGCAGCCTCTCCCAGGGTGTGGCCTCACAGTGGGAACTGCGGTGAGCTGTCGAGGCACCGAGACCCGGTGAGGGCAAGCTTCCAAAGCATAGCTCTGCTCATTGCGACGATGAAAATCAAGGGTCAGGCTGCCTCAGACTGGTGCTGTGGTCCACCCCCGCGGGCTGTGGCCCTTCCCCCAGCACCTCCTCTGCGGAGATCCAGATTGCCTGGTGTCTGTCTATGGGAAGCTTAGATGCCGTGGTGACCCTCAAATCCCCTCTCCGGGGTTTCACCCAGTCCCAGCCCAGCATCCTATGATCGGTGGGAGCCTAACACTCTGCTTCAAGGTGCAGGCTTCTCCTGGTTCCTGGGGCGGTGGGGGGGAGCCAGCCGCAAAGGTTGGCAGCTTCAGTCTCCTGTGGCTGCAGATAATCATCCTACTTCATGGGGCAAGAGGGCTCAGTGGCTGACCAGAGTGGCCCCAGGTGTTCCCAGCCTGGCCCAGTGCATGCTCATGCAGTCAGCTGCCATAAGCACTCCTGGTAGGGATTAGGGGGTGACCGCCCCCCAACCCTGCCCGTCATTTCTAATTCTGTGGTGCTGGAGCAACATGGAACTGGCAAGTTTTGCAGTTGTTCAGGGGGAGAATTGCATGTGGCCTTATTTCTGGGGAGTTGAAGGTTTTCAAAACTTTTGTGAGGGACAAAATGCATTCAACACAGAAGCTGCTGTTTAAAACCTGATTTTCCATGTGGCCTGTCCTCACCAAGTTGTGGTGTTCTCTCAGAATGTCTATAATGTCGTTACCCCAAACAGACTGGGCCCACGGAGCACTGACAGCCTGCTCCCTTGGGCCCAGGGGAACTCTGTTGCACTGTGTCTATGCACTGGCCTACTTGAAAGGTTTCCTGTAAACGGGATCCCTCTCCATTTGCCCTCTCGTGTCTGGCTTGATTCCGTGTAGCATAGTTGTCTCAAGGTTGGTCCACATCGCCTCTGCCAGGATTTCATGTTTTTCCGTGGCTGAGCAGTAACTCCTGACATGGAGGCTGAGCACATTCCTCATTGAGGAAGATGCTGGACAGGTGGAGAGGGCAGGGGGCGGGCTGGCTAGGTGACCCGTGCACAACAGGAGGAGACACTGTCCGACCTGCCCCTGTACTTGAGCCCATCGTCAACGTGGAGGTGAGGGTGGGGAGAGAGAAATGCCTCTCAGCAAAGTGGCTCTCAAGCTTGCAGAAGCAGTCAAGTCCAAGTCTGGGCAGGTACCAGGCAACCGGTTAGAAGTCAGACTGGAGACTTGTGATCTCAAAGATACAGAGACCCGTTGGTGACCACAGGCAAAACTGCAGGTCAGGTGGCAGACCACTGCGGGCAATCGGGCGGCTGGTTGGCTCCACAGACAAAGAGCAGGAGGTCTTTGAGCCAGTTGCAGGCTGCCAAGAGGGGGCTGGCTTCCAAACAGCCGCAGTGTCATTAGCCTGCTCACAAGGTCGACAGGTCGAACTACTAGCTGCTCCTTGGGGTCCAGATGGGGCATGCTACTCCCACCAAGTGTCCGTCCTGGAGAGTCACACGGAAGCTCTATCTTGCACTGTAGGGTCACTGCATCACCATCAACTTCGAAGTCGTACAGTGGAGGAACTACCGTACACCATGGAGGCACAATGCCTTTGTGGAAGCCAGGCTGGCTAGAGGAAGTGACGGTCCGAGCTTCCACTGCCACCTACTGGAGAACAGGGGAGAGAGCCACGTGGGAATTTCTGGCCAGGCGGTCTCAAAAAACTAGTGGGTGGGTGGGGTGTGCAGTCTGCTCACAAATGATAGCCACCACCCACCCAGTTTCACCATTGAAAACACAGACCTGGGTCCACTCAAATCCACAGCCAACAAGTTGAAAATGACTGCAGGGCCGCGCAGAAGGGCCCCCGTGGGCTTCCAAGGTGGGAAATCTTCAGAGCAGCAGCCAGCCTCCTTTCTCCCAAGGAGCGGCTGGTAGTGCTGAACTGCTGAAGGATGGTGCGCTCAGTAGCCCCATGCTTCACCCACGATCCCGTCAAAGCTCCTCGCACTGCACTACAGTGTGTGTCACCCCAGACTGATAACAAGTGTGAGCTATAGGGATTCCCCTTTTTAATTGCCTAACACTGAGGGCCAGTTAAAGAGAGAGGGAAAAAAAAAAAGAAAAAAAGAAATGCACACATCAGAGCAAGGTTAATTGAATGAGTTGTGTTTTTTTGGTTTTTTGTTTTTTACAAATTTGTACAGCAGAAAACCCTTCGGCCACGGCTCCCCGTCACACGGCCGGTGGCTGT
Source organism: Nesogale talazaci (assembly GCA_004026705.1). Taxonomy (NCBI): domain Eukaryota; kingdom Metazoa; phylum Chordata; class Mammalia; order Afrosoricida; family Tenrecidae; genus Nesogale; species Nesogale talazaci. The sequence continues at coordinate 80,045 of PVJH01002850.1, forward strand.
CCCTCAGCCGAGGGCTCCCAGGTGACACGGGGAGGCAGTCTCCGTTCCCTTTGTTCTCCAGCGGATCGCGTACAAAATATTACATTTTTAAACATATATTTACAGAGCTTGCGCAGATAGAAAATGGTTACAAATGACACCCAGTTTGGCCAGGCCACAGGTTCCACCCCCCTCCCCCACCACCCCACTCCCCACCCCTGGCCGAGGTGTGAGCTGACCACCACCCTGCACCCATTTAAAAAAGTGTGTGTCCTCAGAGGCCTGACGGAGCCCATAAAAAAATGCCTCAATGCCATCGACTCCCGGACGCAGTAAAGCTCTAGGAGGAATTGATGGTGGTTAGTCAGTCCGTGTCTTCCTCCCGGAAGGTAGAAGAGAGGGTCTGAGGGCAGAGATCGCTCCAAACACTGCTCTGTGCTGACACCCCACCCCGCGCTGGGTCGTTGGAGGTGGGGGAGGGGGCTGAAGGGAGGTGCAGAGAGGGAGAGGGGGTGGCATGGCAGTGGGGAACAGGACACATCTAGTGGGGGTTGTTCTCTCTTTGTTCACAATGTGGAACCAGATTAAGTCAGTGGGCTTGTCAAGTACCATCCTAGGGCTTTGGAAGGAACACACGGTTCTTTCCTTTGCTTTCATCTCAATAGCAAAGAGAGAGGAGGAGGACTCTCTAGGGAGGACAATGCTTTGTTATTCTGGTGCCAGGTCTGTGCCCTGAGTGCCATGCTCAATTTTCACAGCGGCTGTGTTCAGGGGTGAGGGTCAAAGGTTTGGGTAGCAGCTGTCCACCCACTGGGCAAGTCCTCGCTCCACCAGCCACCGGTTTATCAACACCACCTAGAAGAAAGAGTCCCCTGAGCACTCTGTCCCGGCACCTGGGGCAGAGGCTCCCACCCACATGAGGGTCATTACCCAGGATGCCCATGCCAGCATCTCAGGAGCATGGGGAGCGGCCCAGGCTTGCTTTCTGGGGTCTTTTGGCATGAGAGTTCGCCCCTGCCAGCTGGTGTGTTCTGACTCACCGCTGTGCTACAGGACAGACTAGAATGGCTCCCATGGGTCTCTGGGATTGCGAATCTTTACTGACAGAAGCAGACAGCCTCGTCTTTCACCCTCACAACAGCTGGTTTGAACCCCCAACCTTGCGGTTAGAGTCCAATGCCTAAACCAGGCTGAGGACATCTGGCTTCCAGTCTCGTGAAAGCTGAAGGACAGGAAACCCCTATGGTGGGAAGGGATGGGAAGGTCTGGGATCAGAGTTCTCCATACACCTCCCACCCTCCACCCCCCATGAGTCTTGGTTGTTGGGGAGAGGGGGCTCTCCTTCCAAATACAGAGTATGTCCTAGCATCCCTGGTCAATGCCACTACCCCCCAACGGTGCCCATCCAAAAGCGCTCTCCAACTCCTTGCCACCGAGAGACCCTACAGGGTGGAAGAGGATCGGCCCAGCGGTGTCTCGGACAATCAAGTCTTCACAGGAGCAGGCAGCCTCATCTCTCTTCCTGGAGCAGCTGGTGGTTTCCAGCTGCTGACCTTCGGTAAGAAGCCCAGCCTCTGGGGCGGATGGGTGGAGAGTTCACCCCGCTGGATTCGCTGAGCGCCTGGGGAGAGCGGCTCCCCGTCACCCTCGGTGCTGGTGGGGGAGGGCGGTGGGGAAAGAGCAGCACTTACCTCATCGCCAACCACGCTCCACAGCTGGATCAGGGGGAGGCCCGTCTGACTGTAACTCGTCACCTACAACACACCAGCATGCACACGCCCATCAGCAAGCACGGCGGAAAGCTGGGCAAGTCCTGTGCACCCCTCTCCCTAGTCCCGGTCCTCAGACAGACCCCACTGCCCACCTGAGCAAGCAGAGCTGCATTTCCGGTCATCTCGCTCATGGCTGCGTCTGCCTCTGGGGAGAAGTGCTCATCATCTGCGGGCAAGAGGACAAGGAGCTGTTCAGACTCCCGCCTGGGACAAGGCGCTCCCATCACCCACTTGTCACTCAGCTGGGAGAGCCAGTCGCCTGCCGGATACACCTGTGACTCCAGGTGGCTAAGCTCAGGGCCGCTGGTGCCCACTGACAGAGACTCAGAGGGGCAGAAGTCCAGCTCTCGGGGAGCAAATGAACAAGCGCCAGGAACGTCACCATCGCAGCCTGGGTGACGCCTTTGGCGCAGTCAGATGGCCTCCACTTTACAGGTGAGAACACCTGAGGCCAAGGTGGATGGCCCAAGGTCACGCAGCTCCCAGAGCAGCGGAGAGAAGCTGAGCTCAAGCAAGGGGCACAGTGTTTGATCAGGGCGGCCAGGGCACGGAGGGGCCCCCACTGGAGGCAGCTGGACAAGATGAGGGAGTCCAAGAACCCGCTCACAGGGGGGGTGGGGGGGGTGGTGGTAAGTCCTGTTCCAGAACTTGTGCAGAGAGCAGTCCCCGAGGGGGGCGGGGAGGTGAGTGCCACACAAGAAAATGTTCACAGGAGGCGGCGAGCAGGTGAAACCCAGGCTGAGGGCTGACAGGGGTATGTGTGGGGGAGGGGAGAGATCACAGGACGGAGACAGGGTCAACAACTGGAGGGTCTGGTTAGGAGTTTCATGATGACCTGAAATGAAATCCTCCGTGCTTTGCGGGACGAGGGGAGCACTGCCCCCCACCCCTGTGGGTTCTGAGCGGCGATCTCTATACAGAGCAGAAAGCCCTGTCTTTCCCCAAGGAGGGCTGGTGGTTTCAAACCGCTGCCCTTGGCGGTTTACCAGCCCAACGGGCATCCCACTACACTACCAGGGCTCCTGGGAGTCAGAACGCAGGTCTTTGGTTGTTGGCCGCTGACGTCATGATCTGAAGGGCCTGCCCCCAGACTCACAGCAGCTCTAGAGGCAGGGCTGCCTCCAGGTCGGGCGGGGAGTGAGTGACGTGGCCCATCAGACTGTGCTGCCTGCCTGTCGGGAGTATCGCATGTACAACTGCACGCTCTTCTGGCGCAGAGCTCGGCCTCCGACCCGCGCTTGGCCAGTCACGGACGACATAATAACAATGAAGAAACACACCCGCCCGCTGCACGAGGTGGGTTGTCTCAAGAGCATGCCCTTGAAGGTGGCCAGCAAAGTCTTAGAGAGCACTTGTCTTAGAAGGGTCTGGGCAGACTGCAAAGATGGACAGAGGTGAAGACCAAGGTCTGGAAGGCCGCCCACGTCTCCCATACGTCACGGTGGCTCAGCTGCGTGGGTCAGTGGCACCCACGGGACCAGGCAGGGTGGGCCTGGGAGAGGGACAGTGGGACTCCATGAATGCCGAGGCCACACTGCCAGGCCTCGCTCCTCCCTGTCACTGCTGCCACAGTCTAGGGCCACCAGGCACCATGCCGCTGTGGTACCACCGCAGCCCCAAGGGAGCCATGCCCCAGCTGGGCAGAGCAGCCGGCTCCACAACTGTGCCGGGCACAGCCACTGAGACACCAGGCCTGGACTTGACACTGCACAGTGCCTCCGTGGAAGCCCCTCAGAGCTGGCAGGGAGAGAGACAAGGGCAAGACAGGGGGATCCTGAGACATCCGTCAGAAATGCCTAGCCCGGCCCCTCAATTGGAAACTCGGTCTGCGACCAGTGCCACTCTATAAAAGCTAGCAAAGCCCCGGCACACAGCCCCGCCCGTTACCTGACAGGGGCATCACGCTGTCCAGAAGGACCTCTGCTCCCTGGAACGGCAGCGACACGAAGTCGGACCTGTGAAGGTGAGGAGAAGCTCTTGCACGACTGGAGACCACTCCGCGGCGGCCCCAGCCCACGGCCTGCTTTGGCTGCCCATCTGTCCACCTGCTGGTGGGCAGTGTCCACTCACCTGATCTGCCGGAGCACGTCCACCTTCACCCTCTTGTACCCGCCGTAGTCCACATAGCGGATCTCCACTTCATCCGTCCCCTCATACGAGGCGACCACCTGGGCCCGCCACCAGGCCCCGTCCGCAGCGGGCGCCGCACAGATGACGGCGACTGCAGGGCGAGAGGGGGAATGTGGAGATAGTTGCCCACCTGACTGCCCACCAGGAGGTGGGAATGAATCCCCAATCCAGCCTGGCCAGACCTTGGGCTCAGACATGGGGCCTGCAGCCTGGCGGGTGTCCTGCCCCAAGCTAGCAGTTCCCTTTGGCTCTGGCAGCCAGCAAGCCAGAGATGCTGTCCCTCTAGGATCTGCTGCCCAAATGGGGACTTGGGACAGTCACATCTTAATACAATGGTCCTGCCCTATTGCTGGGTGGAGGCAGCCTCCGAAGGTCTGTGAGAAATGAAATCATCATCCCTCTGTGAGCAGAACTACACAAATGGCTATGTACAACACCACGGGACTTTCTGACCCCCTAAGCTATTCAAGGGGGGTCCTGAGCTAGGAGAAGCCAAGACTCCTGACGGGGGTGGGTGGAAAGATGGCCTCGCCCTCAGTCCTCCCTGTCAAGGGTATCAAAGGGTGGACTCGGAGTCCCGGCATGTGCCCAGGAGAATCGGCTTTCTCGCATGTGCCCCAGAGATGAGCCACGCAGGTCGGGGATGAGACCCAGAAGGGCCCGGTCAGCAGCGTCCACATCAGAGGCTTCGCCTTCCTCCCCTCTCCTCCTGTGCCCAGACACGCGGCTGTCAGGCCAGGGAACCCAGCTGAGCTGCTTTCTGAATGCCAGTGTCAAGAGGCCGGAAATACCACCAATGCTGGCTCTGGCCTGCTGAGATGCGCCATGGCGACACCTCGGGGGAGGCTGTGTGTGGTTCAGGGCAGAGCAGGTATCCGGCTGAGTGTCCCCTCCTAGGCTGGCCAGAGCCCGGTCCCAACGCCACCCCCTCTCTCCCCCTGCGGCACGTACTTTCCACCGGGGTCGGCAAGGTGGGGATCCCGGGCTGTGAGTAGCAGAGGTACATCTGCTGATCCAGGCTGCGCAGGGCGTGGAAGGTGGGGTGGGTGTGCTGTTGCACAAACAGATGCCCGGCGTTGACCTGGCTGACCACGATCACCTCCACAGTGACGCCGCTGGGCAGCAGGAGCTGCGGGCAGGAAGGGGAGACGCTGTCGTGGTCATCATGGTCCCTCCTCCTCTTCCTGGGGGCCGGGGAAGACCTGGGGCCCGGGGCCCGACTCTGAGCTCACACATCCTCGAGGGACCGTGGTGACCTCCAACAGCATGCACCCAGGTGACAAGGGCAGAAGGAGGCCTCGTGGAAGCAAGGAGGGTGGAGGGTTGACACCGCTGTGCTGCCCTGGTCCTGCAATTCCACCAGTGACCTGATAGAGGCGCCCTCACCTCGGGGGCTGGCAGAGAGGCGCCCAGCAGATGGCGAGCACTCAGGAGCCAGGGGTGGAGGTAGTGTTGAGCCTCGTGCTGGCCTGGCCAGGATCCGTCCAGGGATGCCCCTCCCTCCCACCAATCTGGATGAGTCTGTGAGACCCAGGGTGGGGCAGACATGTGATGAGCTGGTTCCTGGGCTCATGAGAACAGGGTCAAAACAGGCTGTGGGCAGGCCCTCCCAGCTCTGAACCAGCTCCTCTGAGCAGGACACTGCTAAGTCCGGGGCTTCGGACTCTAGAGCGTCCCTCTCCTCTGCCTTCCTAGCAGCAGGCGGGGGGCTGCCATCAGGTCTAAGGGCAAGCTGTGGCCATCTGCATTGTATCTGCTGTCTGTCTTCCCACTGCCTCTCTCACCCCCTCCCCTCACCCCCACCCTTTCTGGCTTGCTCCTCCCCTCCACTGCAGGTATCCCCACCAGCTCGCTCCCTTTAGGGCTTGAAGACAGGCAGGCTCTGGAAGGATGCCAGCACTGGCCTCTAGGAAATCTTCATGGACACTAGGCCTTCCTGCTGCCGAGCCCCAGGCAGAGTCCTCCCTGCCTCCCTCCAGCTCTACCTACTGAGAGGCCCCTCGGAGTCAAGCAGAACACACTGGGAGGCGGCCACACACCACTCACTTTTGAAACTAAACCCGGGGAGCGAGGGCCCCTGGGAACGCATCTTGCAGCCTGTGTCGGGAGGGGCAACGGAGTGGGCTTCCATGCCCTCCCACGGACCCCCAGGAAGTGATGCCCCAACCTTTCCACACAACACAAGGGTGTGTTTGCAGGGTGAGAGTCCATAGAAATGAAGCAATAAACAAAGCCAAGGAGAGCAGCCCTTGGAGCCGTGGCCTCTGGCCCGGAGCCCCGCGTTCCTCTCTCTGTGATGGAGTCTAGGCAGAGCTGAGGCCTGCCACAGGTGCTGGAAGGCCACCTCCACTAGAACACGGAGACAGCTGCTCTCCTGCCAAGGCCTCATCCCCCACCCAGGGCAGCTTCCAGGGCCTGCTTCACTGGGGCCATTCAAACCCAAGGTGGTCCACCTAGGTAGCGGCCCTGGACCAGCATCAGTTTCAAGGACAGAGCAGGACTGGATTCCAGGTTAATGCCTAGAAAGCCCGAAGTGGGTGCAGCAGCAGAGCTGGGGCAAAGGGGTCCTTCCAGTGACCTACACCGCCGGCTGCCTGCCCAGCTCTGCACCCCAATCCACCCCAAGCGCACAGGTCAGCCGCTGAGGTGCCTGGAGGAGGCCAGAGGTCAATGTCTCGGGCTCCAGTCTTGGGAAGCTGTTCCTGAAGGTGGTTTGAGGGGGGGGGGTGGTGGGGCCAGGGTAAATGCTCACCCAGGTGGTCATGGGTAGAGAAGGCAGCGTCAGCGAGGGCAGTGGGGGAGCGTAGATATTGGTGAGGTTCAGCTCCTTGAACTTCTTCCCGATCAAGTTCAGCGCTTTGTCCACATGGTGCTTAGAACCTACAATGGGGGGAGGGGGGAGCAGAACCAACTGTCACTGTCAGTGAACCCAACGCCACAGATCGCCCCAGACCCCACACCACAGCTGAGAGCAGCTACCAGGGCCGAGGACTGGGTCTGCCTTAGGAATAGACTCTTCTGAGAGTGGGGGCGGGCCTGGTCCTCACTGGGGCTGACGGCAGGCCTGGCTCTCCGGGACAGATCTGGTGGGGAGGGGCACCCCAGTGCCCTCATTCTTGGATGGGGAAGGGCTGCCACCTGGAGGGGCAACTCCCTGTGTGGGTGGCACAGGAACAGAATGTAGCGGGCACCAAGGGCCACTGACCTTCGATGTGGCAGACCTGCACGTTCTGGGTGTAGGGCAGGGTGGAAATGTAGATCTTGGCACCGGATGTTTGCTTCAGAAAACTCACGTACCGCCCCTGCTTGCCAATGAGCCGGCCCACCAAGTGCTTCCGGAGAAGAGATGAGAGAGAGGAAGCCACGTCAAACCGTAGCCCCCACCAGAGACACCACCATGGTCACAACCAAAGGCAAGTTCAAGTGCATTATGAACGGGACTTTTCCGTCCTTGGTGGCCAGGGCCTATCCTCAGCACCTATGTTGAGTGGCCGAAAAAGACAGTGCGTTTCAATTCAGCCCTGGCTCCCGAGGACCCCATTGTGGCTTTGTTTGGGCTGCTAACTGCACGGTCAGCAGTGTGAAAGCACCAGCTGCTCCCTGGTTGGAAGACGAGGCTTTCACAGGCCATGAAGAGCGGTTCTGCCCATGGGCCCACTCTACCTGACCCACAGGGTTGACTCGGATTGTACTGACCGCCCCAGCCAGGTGTGCAGAGCAAACGGCTTCTGATGTTTAGCACCAGGTTTATGGGATGCCTCATTCTGACGCACTTCTGGGTTTTGTTTGGGCATCACTGCCCTCCTGGAGAGCTGCTGCTGGATTTGAACTGCCCAGCCAGTGGGCCGCAGTCCCACGCACAACCACTACGCCACGGGGGCTCAGCCCCTGATGCACTTCTGTTTCCTCAACAATACATTTACCTCCCACCGTCTGTTTGTTTATACCCACTCGGTGACAAACATATATATCCAGTTCACTTTCTCGAAAGCCCTCTAATCTTGAAATGCTGTGTGGTACACCTCTCTCTAACGGGTAGGCATCAATTTGACAAGCATATAAATTGAGTTTTAATCCCAGTAAACTGGTGTCGCTCATGAAAGCATCACTTCTGTAATAAATATGAACGTAGTCGGAGTTCCTGGAAAGTAAACATCAAGTATAAAGACAGACGCCGCTGCGGAGACCGCGGTCATGCTGTCTCTCTCCCCACCCCACCCCCTCTACCCCCTCAGCCCGACCCGCTCTTTACTTGACAACACCAACCGGGCCTGGCGCCTGATCACCGCTCAGCCGGCGGGAAGCCCAGAAAGGCTGAGTTACTTGTCCAAGGCTGCACAGCAGCTGAGCCCGTGACCTGGGCTGGCGGGCTCCCACACTTCGGATTCTAACCGGAGCCAGAAAGCTGCTGAGGCAGCAGCACCCGGGCTCCCCAACCCACACCATCTGCGGGGTCCAAACAGAAAACCCTGTAGAGTTAACGCCCACTAAAAGAGACCCCCAGGGCAGGGCAGAGTTGCCCCCTAGGGTGCCCACGGCGGTGATCTCTACAGCAGACCAGCACACCGTTCCCCACTGAGCTGCTGGGTGGGGGCTCAAGCTGGCAGCCGAGTTTTAACCACTGAGCCGCCTGGGCTCCATGTAAAGTGAAGGGGTCTCGTCTGAAGATCAAGGATCAAGGACCCCTGGGGGGCTCATGCTGCCAACTCCTAGGCCCGAGCAAACCCGGCCAGGGAGACAGGCAGAGATGCCGAGGCCACAGGCCAAGGCAGTCGGAGGAAGCCAAACTTGGGCAGGAGGTGGGACTCGCCCTGCAAGGACCCACGGAGCTCCCGGGGGCCCAGCCCCTCTTCACCCAGAGCACACACAGGTGAGGGGGGCAGCGGGGGTGACCAACAGGGACACCCAAGAGGGACAGCAGCCCGGCGCCTGGACCTTGGCAGAGGGCTGCATGCCAGGGAGACCACAGCCTGCCAATTACTCCTGAGCCCCAGGGACAAACCTCAAGATCAAACTAATAAATTGTGCGCTGAACAGCCGGGAGCCGAGAGCCACGGAAGCAATTGAAATTGGGGGCTGGCGAAGGAAACGAATAATGCGGTCGCAGTTACCCTTTTCAGAGGATAACACAGGGAAATCAAATTGTTACATATTTAAAAGCATTCATTAAGGCGACATGAGCTCAGTTTTGTTTAAAAACAACAGGGGGCAAAGATGGGAAGGAAATCAAAGTCTTAGCAGTGGCTCTCAGGGGTGGGCTGAGAGCTGGGCTTCGCTTTCTCTGCACAATTGCTGAACTTGGTCCACGTGCCCCGAGAGAGCCATGCGCAGGGCGGGGCCCCACCCCCACCCCACCCCCACCCCATCCCCACCCCACTGCCGTCCCGGCAGGCCTGGAGGTTGGGAAGGCCACGAGAACCCTCCCGGGGGTGGCAGGCCATGTGGGCGCAGCTCTCAGAACCCCAGCCCACAGCGGCCTGCCTCTCGCTTGGCTCACGCAGGGCCCTCTTGCCCGGGCCCCTCCCCTAGAGCCTGAGTGCCAGGAGTCCACTGGAGTTCAGGGTCTGCCCCTGGCTGGCCGATGGGACCCGTACCTTTGGCACCTCGATCTCCCAGACGATGAGGTCCACCTTCTTGGGCTCGGAGCCTGCCGGGGCGCTCTGGAAAGCCTCGCTCTGCTGGAGGCTGCTGCCACAGCTGTCGACAGAGTCCATGCTGTTCCCGTCGGAGCCTGCCGAGGGGCACACAGGCTCAGAGCACCGGCCCGGCGGGACCCCCAAGTTCACACCCCTGGGGACCCCCGCCCTACATCCCCTGCTCACGGCAGGCAGGTGACTGCCAGCTCAGTCAAGAAAGCTTGGAACCACCCCAATGGAAGGGGCTGGGGGTGTAGAGACACCTAATTTTAGCCAGTCACGTAAAGCCCCACTTGCTTATGGAGCCGCGCCCAGCCACAGCTGCTGGAGCAGACAGGTGGTGACCTCCACCAGGCCCGGGGAAGGGGAGCCCCCTGGGGCAGAGAGAGGGGCCAGAATCCAGCAGGCTTGTGGCAGGGCCTCCACAGAGCCGTTACAACTGCTTCCACCCCCGCCCCAACCCTCCCAGGCACTCCCTGGCATCTTCGAGCCAGGGCACTAGACCTGCACTCAGAGGGGGTGGCCTTCAGCCAAGTGGAGCCCAAGGCAGAGGCCTGAGGCTCACCCCCCACCAACAGTGGGCAGAGGAAGGAGGGCCTCCATCGCTCCACTTAAGCCTGGCGGGCCACAGAGTGCGTCCCAAAGGGGGCAGACTAGCTATTTGCTGTGGCACCAGGTCCAAGCCATGGTGTTGCCAGGGGAACTGTGCCCGCCCCACGGGGTCAGAGGCTTCTCCTGACAGATCTGGGGGGTCTCCAACCATCTGAGCTTTCTCACCACCCACGGGGTGGGAAAATGGGAGGACCACATGCTGGGACCAAAGGGGTCAGCTACTCCGTTCCATGTGCATCCCGAAGTGGACAACAGAGACTGGCCTGCACTGCCTGGGGCTGCAGAGACACTGGGGTCAAGATCTGCCTTCCACCGGAAACAGATTGCCCTGAGGACCCACTAATGACGCCATCTGCCCAGTGTGCTCCCCAAACCTGGGCAAAATCTTTGGACGCAGAGCACTAGCCCTCTGAGCCTCTGCTCCCAGGTGGAGAGGGACCTTCGAAAGCCCACCCACTCCCCTCCACACCAGGGCCTCCGGTCTGAGCTTCCTTCACCCCAGGGAAACATCCGCCCCAAGGGAAGTCACCTTGCCCACCAGCTGCCAGATGCTGAAGCAGCCTAGTGGTGGTGGTGGTGGGGGGGTGTTCCAGATCTTTGAAGGACACCAGATGGGACCCAGGTGGCCGCGAGCCACACCGGGCCAATGGCCGGCTGCATGGAGGGCCAGTAGGCAGCGGCCTGTGCCAGCCTCCTGTGCACAGCGCCGGGACCTGGCCTCTGACGCAGGGGAGCGGTGGCAGATGCTGTCATCCTCCTACCAGCCGGGCTCGGCAGCGGCCTGCTGTGCTAAGCTCCCACTCGGGGCCCTAGACACTGATATCAGCAGCACAGTCAAGGGCTGGCCCAATAAACCTGAAGGCTCCATGACGTGATCCTAGAGCAGAGATTAGGGCCGCCTTTTGTGGGTCTCCAGACTGTGAATCTTTGCAGGACCAGAGAGCTCCTCTTCCTCCCAAGGACTGGCTGGTGAGTTTGAACTGCTGATCTTTGGTGAGCAACCTAACACATACCCTTTCCCACCACGAGGGCGCACTGACAAAGCCTCGGGGGCTCGTTCGTTAGGTGGAGAGGAGGGAAGAAGGCGGTGGGGGCGGGGGGGAATCACCATTTTAAGATGCCCCTTTTGGGGTCTCTTTGCGCATCGCTGAGGTGAACGTGGTCTCAGCCTCTGGCCTTTTACACTCCCACATCTCGCCCCTCCCAGGAGCACAAAGGAGGGCCCGTGTCTCGCTGGAGGTGGGGAAGTTCCATGTGTACCTGCCCCCCTAGGCTGCTGAGGGCAGAGAACACAGAGAAAGATGCCCCACCTTTGTCGGGCTTCACTAGCAGAGAAGGCAGGGCTCTGGGGCAGGAGCTGCCAGGAGCTGTCCATGAGAGGCAGCTGGCCACAAAGGCAGGGCCAGGTGCTGTTGACCTGAACGTGTTCTACAGTTGCTGCAAGCCCAGCGCTCTGCTGACCTGTACGTTAGTGGACTGAGCTGTCCACAGCGCGTGATAGACCCCGTGGGCACTTGGTTGGGGGTGGGGGTGGGTTGGCAGCTGGCAGGGGAGCTCGGACCTCCCACTAGCTCAACAAAGCTATGGCCGTTCTCTGGGCACTGACCCTGTGGGCAGGGGGCGGGCTCTGGAGGAGAACAGGTAAAGATGGAAACAAGCTATTGGGGAAACCAGACGGACACCTCCGCCCTCCTCCCTCCCCCACAGGGCACTCAGGGCAGAGGCGTGCCCGCACTGAGCTGTGACCCCAGCTCTAAGCTGACCCATCAGAAGGGTTGGGAGGGTCTTTGGCTTTGGGGGTCTCTGGGTCACCAGACTCCTCAACTGGTTAGGACACGGATTCGAAGAGCCTCGCCTTCCATTGTGAGCGAAGGGAGACAGACACACAGACCCACCCACCCACCCACCCTCCCCACGCCTCCTCCTACCTCCCGAATGGTCTGTTTCTGCATCCAGGCTCCATCCGTCCTCAGCCCCCAGGTCTGACAATTCCCCCCTCAGCACCCCATTGCTGAAGGCCACAGTACTCTCTGGCAGCAGCGGCGGTGGGATGATCTTGTCCCTGGGGCTCAGGCTGGTGTCTGGGCAAGAGTCTCTGAGGCCCGATGTGCTGGCAGAATCCGAGCACTGGCCCGAGGAGCACATGGACGGGGTGCCCTGGCTGCCGTCGGACACACAGGTGTAGCCAGCATCTTCCACCAGGACGCTGGCCTCGTCCGTGGGCTCAGCGGCTGGCGAGCAGGGGACCAGAGAGACGTGGTGCGCAGAGTTCCTGTTTGGCTTGCTGTCCCTGCTGGGGCTGGACAGGGGGCTGCTCAGGCAGCTGACGTAGGTCTTTGGTGGGGACAGGTCCTCTGCTGGACGGTCTGTCGGAGGCAGGGTGGCACCCGCTGGACCCGCAGCTGCTTCAGCTGTGGCCCGAGTGGGCTCTTGGGTACCGGGCCCCGGGACACTTTCCTGACTGACCACAGGACAGCCCTCGCCCAGTGATCCTCGGAGCTCAGGGCCTGCAGCCCGGCCCCCCGTGGTAGCTTGCACTTCTTCCGAGGCTCCCAGGAGGACTCTGTGGATGATCTGGGCAGCGGTCTGCTCCAGCACCTCACGGTCATCTGCTGCCCCCTTCTCTCTGCTTGCCTCTCCTGCCTGGTCTCCTCCAACCACGGCTACCGGCACCTTTGTGTCCTTCGGCGGCTCGAAGAAGCTTCTCGACGCCAACTGCCCTCCCGGTCCCCCTTCTTTCTGCACCGGCCCAGTCCCTAAGGGCTGACCGGCCCTCCCCATGTCTTCCCTCCCGCCCAGAGGAGCCCGGTGGTGCGTTCGGCTGCTCTCCACGGGCGGTGAGCCCAGCTCCTGGGCCAATACGGCTTCCTGCAGCACCCTCTCGCCCAGCACTGCATCGCCCGTCCCTTCCGCCCGGACGGGCTCCCTAGCCTTCTCCCCGGGGCCGTGCTTTTCCAAGAGGGCTGCAGACTGGCCCGGCCAGGCCTTCCCTGGGGTCCTGCTCAGCACAGGCTCCTGCCGACAGGCCTCCACCGCTTCCTGGGGAAATGGCACTCCCTGCAGGCTGGGCAGGGGGCACTCGGGCTTTGCGCTGTCATCTCTGTGTGCCGCTGGCCGGACACGGGCGCCGTCGGCAGTGTTCGGAAGGCTGCCTGAGGACTCGGATCGCCGGGCGGCTGGCTGCGGCCGCAGCTTGCTGGCAGGGGACAGTCCCTTCTCTGGCGGCTGTGTGACCCTGAGGGCGGGGGGCAGGGCTCCAGGACCGGGGTCTTCCACGAGAGTGGGTTCCTTGGCGTCTGTCCTCAGGTCCACGGCACTGGCCTCGGCCGGCTTGTCCTGGCTGCTGACTCGGCCTTTTTTACGGGAGAAAAACCACCACCAGCCGAGCAGGGCCAGCGCCCCAGGCAGGGCCAGCGGGAAGAGGGCGCGGAACTGCACTGCCATCCTGGAGGCTCAGGTGAGCAACCTGGGGGCACCAAGGGGAGACACGCGTGAGAGGAGGGGAGCGCCCACCCAGCAGGATGGCCTCAGGGCTTCTCACGACAGATGAGACCGACCTGTTTGTCCCTCCCCCCAGCCCCAGGCACCCCCTGGGGGCCCCTCCCCCGTTGTGCTCCTTAAGTCACAGACGCGCCCCCTCTCCCACAGTTTCATAATGCCAAACTCTCCCTTGGTTTCCACGAGGGGCTGAATGGGTCTCTGTCCTGGGACGTCCGTAACGCCAGAAGGCACACCCCCACACAGGTGAGTCCCAAGGGGAAGGCAGGAGCTCCTGGAGCTGGCTGTTTGCTGCCCGTTCTTCGGGTCTTCTTACCGGGGAGCCCTTTCGGCAGGGAGGGCCCCCGTCTCTATGACAGTGCTTCCGGGACTGGGCTGCACATTCCACTTGCCAGAGCCCCAGGCCCCCGCTACCTGCCAAACGGACGCATCGGAGCCTTGGAGCAGAAGCAGAAGCACCCATCTCCACCAGAGTCCTGGTGGCACGGCGATTAAGCAGCCAGCTGCTAACAGAAAGGCGGGCGGTTTGAGCCCAGGAGAGGTGCGACAGTGGCTTCCACAGGTGGAGGGTCTTGGAAATCCGCCGGGGAGTGCCACACTGTCTCAGCGCCGAAAGGCATCAGGGTCAACTTGACCCCGTGTATCTGGTCTAGGGGGCTGTTGTAACAGCTAGCTAAGAAGATGGAAGACCGATAGAATCCTGGCTTTGTGTTTAATGTCTTTCCTAAACCCAACCCCAAAAGGAGCCCACAAGTTGATCAAGGAGAGGCTGAAGAGGAGGAGGCTCTCGATGCCTTGGCAATGCCTACCTGCCCAACAGCAAGATCCCAGGCCCGCTGCTGTCTCGGAGACTCAGGTGACAGCATCCCCACAGAGCAGGGCAGAACTGCTCCATGGGGTTCCCTGGGCTGTCAGTCTTCCTCTCCACGGGGCAACTCAAGGACTCGACCCACCCACCCCACGGATAGCAGCCAAGTGCTTCTAACCACTGCGACTCCAGCACCCACCCCACCCTCACCCTACAGACACCTGCTACAGGAGACTGATGATGGAGACAGACCAGCTTCCAACGAAGCACAGAGCCAAGCCCCAGGAGCAGTAGTCACCCACCCAAAGGCCTTGGCTACCCCCCACCTGAGCTACAGAGCACCCTGTGCAGCAGACCCCTCAGGGCCAGGCTGGGGGTCCCTGGGTTAGTGGGTTTGCCCCTCCAGCAGCCAAGATCAGCCCCCTTTCCCCCACCCGTCGAGGAAACAATCCCTCACCTGACACACCCCCTCCTCCCCCGTTTCCATGATGTGGTGGGTCAACAATAAGCTTTGCCAACTCCTTGACATCCAGCCGTACTCAGGGCAAGCCTACAGGGCAGATGGGACCTGTGCATGGGTTGCCAAGGCTGTGTATCGTATGGGAGCAGAAAGCCTCGGCTTTCTCAAAAAGAGGAAGGAGTGTAGGCACAATAGCTTTTCCTAAAGGTCCAATTAGGGATGTGGACAGATGGGGGTGGGGGTGACGCCCCCGGGCACGGGCGCACACACACCCCCTCCTTTCTCTTTCTCTGCCTCACTGGGCTTTCTGTTGTTGCCTTCCTTTTCCAGCAAGCGCCAAGTCTCTCAATTTGGGGGGCTGATCTTTGGTGCTCTTCTGTTTGGAATCTAAATCTCAATATGTTAGACATATTTAGCACTGTGCGTGGAAAAGCACAAGCTAGTGAAAGACTGCCCCCGCACCCACCCCGGCCAACTCCCCTAGCCGAGGCCCAGGACACCGACTGCAGGCCTGAGAGGCCAGGAAGCATCTATAGGAGACTGGAGCCCTGCCCCACAGCTGCTGGGGAGGAGACTTGGCTGCCGAAATTAAACCGCTGCCTGTTTATTTTTAGCAGGCCCATGTGCCTGGGAATAGAGGAGCCACCTGGCCACCAAGTGGTCACACGGCGCTGAAGGCAAGCCCGTGCCCTGCCCTGCTCACTCCAGGGGCTGTATGGGACAGGTCCCCCGCACCCTCCTGGCCCAGCCCCGGAGAAGAAAGCAGCGAGGCAGCCGGGCAGCCTAGTCTCTGCATCCTGGAGGCTTGTGTGGACATGAGTGCCGGTGCCAATGTCCAGGGGGACCCAGTGACCGAGCTGCATTGGCCACATGGATGGTGAAAGGGGGAGGGGGGTGTCATCAGAAGAGTACAGGAGCCCAAGTCCCACAGGTCAGCTTGGGCCCCAGCCCAGGCCAGAGCAGGGCAGTCTTGTCCACTGTGCGCTGAATGGGTCACACGCTACAGAATCCACTGCCCGTGACTGTCACCAGCTCGCCGGAGTGTGGGGAGCACATCACATTCTAGAGGGGATTTCTCCTGGATAGGCTGTTCCCAAGGGCCAGACCACTTCCCACCTGCATTCCAGGAACTGGGATCCAGTTGGCCCGAAGGAAACTCCATCCCCGGGAGGAGTCCTTTGCAAGACAAGCAGGGTTGCCTCTGGTCTGTGTTAAGTGTGTTCTTTTCCTAATCCCCCACCAGCTCGTCCACCTTGCACTCCACTCCCCTCTGCCGACCAAATACTCCAGACAGCATGCCCACGTGCACACGGCGCCTGTGCTCCAAGCAGCCACACTGAGCTATATATACTCCTACAGCAGGCAGACTCCATGAAGGTGCGCTCAAGACAGGCCAGCGTGTCCTTGAGTGTCATGGGAGGGGGAAACCCACGGCAGTGGTTACACTCTGGGCTGCCAACCACCCAGGAAATCTTTGGAAACTGCCAGCCCGCCCCGTGGGAGCAAGGCAAGGCTTCCTGCTCACACAAAGAGGGATAGTCTCCCAAGCCCACAGGGCCACTGAGAGCCAGCAGGACCCCAGGGCAGGAAGTTGGGAGTTCGGAGCCCAAACGCTTTTGGGGAGTCAGTGACCCAGAGCAGGGCCGGAACAGGCCTGGGAACCATGAAGTAGGATGGCACTTGTTGAATTGAACGAAATCGAGCGGGTCACAGAAGGACATAGCCTGGCTGGTCCCCAGCTGGTGACTGCTATCTACTAGAGTACCCTGTAGTCCCCCGAGACTACGGAGCCCTCCCCCAAGGTGGCTAGTGCACCTGAGGGGTTGGGTTGTTTATTCAAAACACACTTACTTTAAGAGTCACACGGGGCTGGTGGATTGCACAGTTCTGGAAGCAAAGACCATCCCCCCCCCACCCCCTCAAGGAACCGGAGCCTACCTTACTGAGCAGAGTTGTCCTGGTCACTGAGAGTGGGGGGATGGCAGGCCTGGTCCACTCACCCTCAGCAGCATGGCTGTGGGGCCCGGGATCAGAATGATGGAGCCATGCCTCAGGGACGCTGGTCGAAGTCCAGCCCCGGCTATTCACAGGCTTGTTACCTTCATACTTCTGGGGCCGAATGACCTGTGACTCATGTTGGCACTCTGAAGATTCCAAATGAGCTCACAGTAGGGCTGTGAGGGCTTGCCAGGTCGTGCCCACACCCTTCATTGTGATGCCCCCCAGCAGCAGGCACTATTTCTAAACCAGGTCAGCCTCAGCTTTGGGGTGCACCTGCCATTTTGACTGACTGCCTGTGTAGAAGCCCCAGCCTGCTCAGCAGAAGGGAGGCTGGGGACTGAACCTGGAAACCTGCGTGGGAGAACCACTGGGGAGGCCTTCTCTTAGCCAAAAAGGAAGCCTGGAGTATGGGTGCCGGAAGCTCCAAAAGTCAAAACCCCACTTAGAGACGGTCTCCGAGGATGTGTGCTCACCCCAGCCCAACGAAAGGAGTTCCCCGTTTGGAAAACCTGGTAGTAAAGGAAACAATCCGGCCTCTCCCCTTTCTTAGTGCCGCCCCCCACCCCACCCCACGACATGGCAGGTCTCATTCCGCACCTGCTCTTAGCAGCCACCCTGCTCCAGGAGTGAATCCAGCCCCACACAATGGGGTGGCAGAGCTAGTGCCTTTGGGAAATGACATTTGCAACGAGGAATGCGTGGCCAGAGGCCTGTCTCAAGAGACATGGAACTCGGACCTGAAAGCAAGCTTGGCCATAGAGCTAGCCACGTCCTTCAGCAGAAGCAACCCACTCCCTCACTCCCCCAGAAGTGGACAGAGCCATGGGGGGGGGGGGATGGGGGGGAGACACAGATTCTCCAAATGGACACCCAGAAGTCATGTGACCCCATGAGGCGCTCAAGCCTCTTCAGTAAAGGCTCTGAGTGCTGATGGGGCACAGGACATGGTGAGATGCAGGCGCCAGCCAAAGATGCTCCCCTCTAGCTGGTCCGTTACGGTTTCTTTTGCAGCAAAGCCAAGGAGCCCTTCCCCGGAGCTCACACTGCCACTGTCTGGTTCGGGATGACAAATTGCAGGATGGGGCTTGGGAGGAGTGAGGAACAGTGCCAGACCCCAGACCAAACCTACCCATGTCCCGGGGTCCCACAGGGTCTTCAATGGGCTTTCTTGAGAGAGGTCTCTGGGTGGAGATGGGGGATCAGAGCGTGGCAGCCCGTTCAATGTGCACTTGGCGACCATGCCCGCCGTCAACCTCCTAATACCCTAAACCTAGGGTCTCATACTCGACACCAGCGGTTCTCAACCCTTTCAGACAGTTCCTCCTGTTGTGATGACCCCCAACCATTACGTTCTACTTGTTGCTGCTTCATAACTGTCATTTTGCTATTGTTATGAATTGGGTGATCCCTGTAAAAGAACTGCTGCTCTACACATCTCCACTGGGGCCAGCTGTGTCTGCAGGCTTCCTAGCAAGCCTCTGCCCAGGCCTTCCACAGCGCCCGGCCCGCTGCGGGCACCAGCTTGCTAGTCAGCAGGCTGGCCATTCACCCCCCCCCCCCCCCCATTCTCAGAAGGTCACTGGAATGCAGGTCCACCAAGATCTGGGAACTCCCAGGATGAACAGGAAACAGAGCCGGGGGAAGGAACCTTTCCTAGACCACCTGATAGGCTTAACCACAATGCAAGGGGCTTTCTGCCAACAAGCAGTTGTAGAGCAGCGGCCAAGCACAATCACAATCAGGGGATGGGTGAGCAATGCTGGTGAACCACTCCCTGTGTACACTGGCGGATGAGAGAGCAGGGAGAGAGTATGGGAAGGAGCCAGTTCTCTCTCTCAGAAAAAGTAAAATGTGACAGTGCGGTTTTCCAGTAGAAGCATGGGAGAGGCCAGGAGCTGGGAGGCACAAGGCCAGGGACTGCTCTTTCATACCACCTGCCCGGTCTCCTTCCTACAAGTGAACAGTGCTTTACTAAAGCAATGGACGCATTGGGACCTACATACAAGGAGCAGCGGATACTCAGTTAGCACTAGGCTTCACAGTTAACCATCCTGGCAACTTTCAAAAGCAGATACTTTATTGTCCTGTTAAGTATCAAAGTCTTGTTTGCTTCAGAGACTTGCCCTACCCCTCCCACTCTTCTGAGCTGACATAAGAGTCATCACCAAATGCTGCTGCCAGAGAGAGGCCCTAAAGAAACCAAAGCACCTGGTGTCCCCTCCCCACTGGAGCGGCCCTCGGGTTTAGTCATTCAATAAAGATTTTTACCCTAAGGACTGAGCCCCGGTGGTGTAGTGGTTGTGCTCGGAACTGCGGCCCACTGGGATGGAGGTTCGATTCCAGCTCTACAGAGCACAGGCTGGGCCTCCTACTCCCACCACCTGAGGGCAGTGATGCCCCCCCCCCAAAAAAAAGAGAGAAAAAAAAATAAAGATTTTCACCCTGACTGCAAGCCAGGCTTCCTCAAAGGTATCCTCCCTGGGTCAGCTCTTGATTGTGGGAAATACACACACACATACACACACACACACACACACACACACACACACACACACCCCAGATGAAGGGCTCCAGGTGAGATGGAGTGTATCTGGGAAGGGAGCTCCTGTTGAAGTGTCAAAGACCGGGAGAGCTGGAACATGAAGTGGAGCTGTGCTGGTGGGGGGATGAAGAGGGTCAAGTTGGAGAAGGGGGGCGTTGCCAGCCCAAGTCCCAAGGCAAGGAGGAACCGGCCCAGCTGCCTGCAGAGAAGCAGAAGTGGCACTCCCAGTAAACCTGGACTAGACTCCCATCCTTCAGATAGGAGAGCACACCCAAGCCCAGCAGTTTTAGCTTCGCTAATCGACAGAACCTGCCTCCAGAGCAGACGCCCCTGGAGCTGGCTGGCCAGTAGGGCAAGCAGGACCTCCCTTGGCAAACACACTGTGGCCACCCCGTTCCATGCCCTTCCCTCACACCCCTCACATGGCCCTGAATGGTGGGGACTCACACAGCCCCATGGGGGCCAGGCCCTGGCCCGGACTCTGAATCCAGACTGCAGGGAAGCCCGGATCACAGACGACAGAGGGCAGCGGAGATGGCTTGACGTTTTCTTGCCCAGGAACAGACAGATGGGCTGGAGTCGCAACTGTTTGGGAAAAGCACAAAAATACAAATGGGGAAACAAGAGCCAGAGGGCGGCAGAGAACACAAGAACTTGCTACTAAGTGTCTTTTTCACGCCTTGAAGCCCCAGGGCTTCTCAAAAATCCTGTTGAGGGGGCCTGATCTGTCTTTGGGTGCACACTCCTGTGGTTTAAACCAAAGCACACTGGCTGTCTGCAGACTCACAGACCCACTTCATGTAATGGGGGTGGGGTGTGATACCATGTCCCCAGGACTCAGAGCAGCGTTCCTGACAGCCCCTGCCCCTGAGCTCACCCGGTCACCCAGCCTCGGTCACATGCCTGCCTGGCCAGAAGGTAGGGCTGGGCCCCTGCCACAGACCCAGAATAGCCAAGGCAGCCCCAGAGAGACCTCAAGCCACCACTCTCCCCCTCCTTCCTCCCAGCCCCCAGCGGTTTCTGGAGTGGCTTTATTCGCCTGGCTCCCCTGATGCAGTGGCGGCAGCTTCACCATCATCAGACCTGCCAGCACATGGCAGCCACACACACGTGGCCTCCTGGAGGATGCCACCCGCTAAAAATACCGTGACAGCACATGCCCGGCCGGGCAGGCTCCCCAAAGTCAAAGGACAAAGCCCAGGGGAGATTCTTAGCCCAGCCTGTCTCACTAAAGACAAAACTCGAAGCCTGCCCAGGCCTCCCCTCCCAGGTTCCCCCAACGCTGTCTCAGTCTACTCCAGCCTGCAGGTGGGACAGCACGAATGCTGGAGGAGCCCTGGCCAGGGACGGTCTAGTGACCTCCAAGGGAGACCTGACAGGCCATGTGATTAAGAGACAACTTCAAGGTTGTCTTTGTAGCCAGGAGGCTGAGGGAAACAGCTGTCTCCAGGCTGTGGTCCCAAGCCCTCGGGGGCCAGCAACAGCCCTGCACAGGGAGAGCCAATGCAGGCGGGAGCATCGGACTCGGGCATTGCCCCCACAGGTTAAAGGCACTGAATGGGTGCTCAAAGGTGGGACACATAGAGCCCGCTCCCGAGGGTCAGTTTCTGCAACTGAAAACTGGGCTGAGAAGACCCCCTTCTGTAAGGTGGTTCTGAGGTCCTGACAGGTCCCAACACTTGGCAGTCCGACTCAGTTTATGAGAGCAATGACTTTCATCTTTGAAAACCCTACTTCTCATTTTCTGTATGAGAATGGACTGACAAGTGGCAGTGCACAGGACACCATCGGTGAACATGCTGAGGGACACAGACAGGTCTTGGGGATCAGCTTATCCACCCTGCCCTGCCATAAGCCAGAGGGAATTCTGCAAGAGGATGAAATGGTTTAAATCAGAAAAAACAAGCCCCACAACATGAGATACACAGTAGGTGCTCGTTAAGTGTGTGTTACGCATCTGCAGCAATGTTATGCACCCTGTGAAGCGTGTGTGTTGTTTCTGATCACTGCTAACCTGGCTATTCTGTGACAAATGCCCTGGCGATCCGTGACCAGAAAACTTACAGTCAAGCAACGTATGGATGTGGAGCCCTTGGGCTCCGTGATACGTACAGGGTGGAGGCAGCCCCGCATCACGGTGCCGGGTGGCTGTGGCTTGGAACAGATTCATGGCATGGGAAGGCCTCTTAAGCTGCCTGGCTCAAAGAAGAGAAATCTCACATGATTCACAAGTTCAAACTACCCACAGCCAGGACTAGCTGACAGGGTGTCATGCCCGCTCGCCCACGCTGCCCAGAGGTACACTCTGGGGTCTGTGTGGCCCAGCTGCTCCTCATCTCCCCCTGGAGGGCGCAGAAAGGGCAGTGCTTGTGTGTCAACTCTCAGTGCCCTGGTTCGGCAGAAGGCCCACACGGGGATCCTACCACTACACCACTACGTGAAGGCCCAAGCAGCAGGTCAGGTGACATCTGACATTTGGAGACCAAGGACAGTGCACACAGGCCTTGGAGAACCTGCGAGGTCCTTTGTGATGATAATAAACAGACTCATAACTCTACAAGAGTTTGGGGGGGGGGGGGGGTTGTGTGTCCTGGCCTTCTATGGCTATGTCCCTCACCCAACTGCTTCCTTCCTAATTGATCACTCCCTTCCAACTGGCAGAGCAGAATTTTCTCCTTAATATGCTGGGGAGAAATCCAATACATAAATAATTTGGCATCAGAGCTGCTGTGTTTCTGGATGACAAGAGTCTCAGCCCAGCATGTGATGCCTTAACAGATCTCCAAGTCGAGGCAATTAAAGGCCTTAGAGGTGAGCAAGTCCTCTAGACAAACACTGCCCAAAAGAACTTTCTGCAGAGGGGTCGGTCACCACTAGCCACTAGGCTACTGAGCCCGCGGGACGCTGTGAAGGCCGCGGCAAAACAGATCTAATTCTACCACAACAATTGTGCTTCAGGTAATTAACCACTCGTGGCCAAACTCAAGTGGCCTACCTCCCCCTTTCCAGAAGAAGTGACTCGGGACACCCCTTCCCACCGCCCCCAGCAATTAAAAACCGCTTGGGCCCCAGCCCAGAGTGAAGCACAGGCACCTCTTTGAGCTGCCTCTCGGGGGCCGTCTCCAAGGGGCAGTATTGCCCACCTTGAGAAACTTCCCTCCATAACCTCTCTCTTTGAGCCGGGAGAGGAGAGATACCTATGAACTCAGGTATAAGCCCACTCGAAAATCAGCAGTAACTGTACCACAAAAACCGCATTAAAAATGTGCTGGGGGGAAAAATAATTAAAATGTGCTGAAAAAAATCCAGCACATACACGAATATGAGTTATTTCAAAAACAATGGAAAATATGAAAATTAATGACAGTTCACCAGGGTAGGAGGGGGGAAAAGGTGTTGATACCGTGGGCTCAAAAAGAAAGAAAATGCTTTGGAAATGATGATGGCAACATATGTGGAAATGTGCTCGATACAACTGATGCATAGATTGTTATAAGAACTGTAAGAACCTCCAATAATAAAGTGATTAAAAGAAAAAAACCCAAAACATTAGAGGCATTTAGAATGGCAACCCCTTATACCCTGTGTACCTAAGCTGGTGGGTTGGGAAGTCTAACTTGTGCTGCCCACTGGCCATGCTCTCCAGCACAGGCACTCCCGCTGGCGCTGCCCAGCTCAGTGTCCTCCTGCACGGTGCCCAGGCACAGTCTGAATACTTCTGATGGGGAGCAGCTTTCTTTTTCCAGAGGAGAAGGGGGAGGACTCCGTGGGGGAGCTGCCTGGACTCTCGACCTGGTCTCAGCCCTGGTGCCGACCCCAAACCTGTCCCTACCCCACTCCCCACAATCCTAGGTTCTACCCAGCTAACCCAATGTCCATACCAGTCTCCTCTGTCCTGAGCACGGTATGCCTGGATTTCCAGAACCCACACGGCACCATCTTGTCCACAGGTGCCTGAGGGACCGAGCAGCCCAGCCTCATAGGACGGGTCAGAATCTCGCTGGCCATGGACACCCAGAAGGGAGGTCCGCAACAGAAAGTAGCCACGCCTCTCCCAGCGGGGAAAGGACCATCAAGGAAAAGGGCACCTTGAAAAGCTACTGACTCCAGGGGAGCCAGTCCAAGCAGGAGGATGATAACAAGGACATCTGCTTAGAAAGCGGGAGGAAGGTGAAGGGAGAAGACCACCTGTCTGTCTGTCTGTCTGTCGGTCTCTCTCTCTCTCACACACACACACACAATCTCAGTCTCTCTCTCCCTCCAGCAGTTTCCCTGGTTCGGGGGCATGAGGATGACAGGATTAGGGAGATCCCAGCTTGTGCCTCATGAACACCTTCAAGCTGTGATTCTCAACCTTTCTAGTGCTGCGACCCTTTCATACAGTTCCTCATGTTGGGGTGACCTCCCCAACCATGAAATTATTTACGTTGCTACTTCATAACTGTAATTTTGCTGCTATGAATTGTAGTGTACATATCTGCTATGCAGGATATGTTTTCATTGCTACAAAGTGAACATAATTAAAGCATAGTGGTGAATCACAAAACCAATTATATAATTATATATCGTGAAATGTTTCCTTTCTTTTGAAATATTTATTTCTAATGATAAACCAGTGAAATTTTGTCCTTTTTTTAGGAATGAAAAGTAAATATATAAACTTTATTGGAAGTAGGGAAGGACTTTGGGGACTTTGGGGAAGGGATGGCAGAGAAAGGGACAGGTGCATCTTGAGCTCCTGGACGGTTCTGAGGCCCCAGAGTTAGGCTAGGGAAGCTGCCGAAATTTTGTCTTGAAGCATGGTGTAGCATGGGTGAGTCTTTACCCCAGGTACTTGTGTAGGTGAGCAGACCTGCAAGTGGGCAGACCCACCTGGTGCCAGAGGAACAGCATTTGGTTCCTAAGACCATTGAAAATGTTTTCAGATGGTCTTAGGTGATCCCCCGTGAAAGTGTCGTTCCACCACCAAAGGGGTTATGACCCACAGGTTGAGAACCCCAGGTTTAAGTTCTATTTTGCTCTTGGGCCAGGGTTCCCTCTTTTTTTTTTTGGGGGGGGGGCATCACTGCCCTCAGGTGGTGGGAGTAGGAGGCCCAGCCTTTGCTCCGTGGAGCTGGAATCGAACCTCCATCCCAGTGGGCCGCAGTCCCGCGCACAACCACTACGCCACCGGGGCTCAGCCTGGGTTCCCTCTTTTTAACACCCTCATTCCCTCTGTATGCTGAGCAAAGCCACCGTGCCTAGTAGCAGGGTTATGAAAAAGGCCTGGAGACACACACATGGTAGCTTCAACTAGGAGCTCAACCATGATGACTGTACAGATGGCCCAGGAGAGGCCGCGTTCTGTGTGCATAGAACAGTGTGCAGGCAAAACCAACTCTATGGTACACAAAACATGTGATGCCAACTGACGGAGATGTCTGATAGACTATGCTAGCTTCATGCTTTCCAACCCAGCAAACCAGCCTGGGAAGGTGGTGGTGATGTCTGTGGAGTCTTCAGTGAACAGATATGCCCACACCCACATAGTGATATTTACACCTATTCTTACAGGTGCTTCTGAAGAGCCCATAGGTTCTCTGCCAGAGAAAAACGAGGTTTTCTGTTTCCCAGACTGTCTTACTGGCATGAAAAGCCCTGGGAGCAGCGGTTCTCCACCTTCCCAATGCTGCGACCCTTTCATACAGTTCCTCATGTTGTGCTGACCCCCAACCATAAAATTATTTTCATTGCTACTTCATCACTGTATTTTGGCTACTGTTAGGAATTGGGTTATCTCTGTGAAAGGGCAGTGCAGCCCCCAAAGGGGTTGTCACAACCCTTAGGTTGAGAACAACTGCTCTCTAGGGTTGTCGTGAGAATTGACTGGACGTCCACTGGGATAGTGACTTCTGCTTACAGACCTGGTGGTGGTGTGGAGGCGGAGGGTGTCTGGGGGGAGGGGTGTGTGTGGGAGGTGTGGGGGGAGGCTGGTAGGTATTGGTCTGTGAACCAAAAGATGAGCAGTTCAAGCCCACCAGCCACTCTGCAGGAGAAAGAAGGGCCTGTCTGCTCTCATCAGCTTTTCAATCTTGGAAACCCTGTGCAGGGATCCTTATGAATCGAAATGGGCTCAGGTGACAGTCTTCCTGGTCTCACCCATGTCTATATCTGTCCCTGCTGCTGGTCAACCCAGGGCTGTAAATCTTTAAGGAAAAGACCTGCTGCTTCTTTCTCCTGTGGAGCAGCTAGGAGTTCAAACAGCCCACTTTTCCATTAGCAACAACAGAGCACTTAGCAGCTGTCCCATCAGAGCTCTGTCCAGACCACTCCAAGAGGAGCAACTCTCAGTCTGGGATGGCCTTAGAGGGGCATGCATCCACCACCTCCCTCTAGTGGAGCAAAGAACTGAAGGGATTGACCCACACCTGAAACACCTGTGGACTTCCCACAGGAAAGGCAGTCTTCTCATCTGAGACTTGCAGGGTGGCCAGGTTCACCCTGCCCATCCACCAGGCCCTGAGAAGCAGCCCCACTTCCTCGTGTTGCTCCACAGTCTAGAGGGGGTGGGGTGGGGGTAGAAGGGGACTAGCTCACAACCTGTGGGGGGAAGCCCTTTTGTTCTTTTGCTTTCCAACTAAGTTTCTAGGTCAGAGGCTGGGAGGGAGTATGCCTTAATAAAATTCAAACCACTCAAGAGATTCCTGAGAAATCTAAGTCAAGTTAGTCTTCAACCCGGGTTCATTAAGGGGAAGAAAACAATGCTGGAGCACTTATCATTTACCAGGCAGAGTCACGAGGTTCCCAGAGACCTCATTTGTTAGGGCGGGGAGAAGGGAACACTGAAAGTGAAAACTAGCCTGCCCACAAACTAGGGCTAGGCTCCGGTGTGGGCCCAAAGCCCCAGAATAATTTGGGTTACAAGGTTGCAAGATCAAGTGCTTGAAGCTACAGATGCCCAGCAATTTTCTAGGCACCTGAGCAGGTAACACAGGCAATCACCTACTTCCCCTGTACCGGGGCAGCAGCCCACGTGCGCAAGCATTTCCCAGAAACAGCTGGAGGCGGGCAGTGATATTCCTATGAGGAACTCCTGCCAGACCCATCCCACAAAGTTGGCCAGTCCTAGCCACTGGCTAGGATCAGGTCCCGCTTCAAACTCAGGGCCGAGGCCTAACCAGAGGAAGACAGAGGCCACTTAATCCAAAAAGGGCCTGAAGCTTTACTGATTTGCATAAGGCACTCAGGGCAACATACCCAGACAGGTACCTAGAATCCACTAAATCAGTAGGGAGGGAAGACAGTTTCAGCTTCACGAGATGAACTTGACTTGACACCCACCCAAGCTCAGGAAGGCCACAAACTCAGCAGATGGCACCCGGTGAAATGTCCTGTCTCTTTAAGAAGGAATGGACCAGTCCGCGTTTACTCAAAAGTCCGAGATTTGCTTTCTGAATAAAGGATTTTTTTTTCCCTTTTTCAAATAAGGGGGGAGGGGGGCGCGCTACTAACTTGGTAAGTGTTTAGCAGTTACAAGAACGGGAAGGTGAACCGTTGCTCGGACCGGTCACCTTTTCGTGAAGGGAAGCTCCTCGATCCGTAGTTGCGACATCGAGGGCGGGCAGCAAACGCACAGCCCTGACTGCACCAGGTTCAGCAGCCCGGATTTCGGCGCAGAGAGAGGAGAGCCAAGTGCCCAGTTAGCCTGCTCTTGGGTCGAGGAAGGGGCGGGGCTTTAAAGTAGCCACTTCATTAATTGCCCTCTGAGTGCTCTTCACTGGCACCTGAAAGCGAAGCCCACCCGGTTTCCGTTAGCGGCGCCCGCCAGCCTGGGCATCTCCCCTGGGGGCGAAGAAAAGACCCCCGTACCGCCCGGCACGACCTCTGCCCCTCCAGTCGGCAACGTCTCCCAGGCTAGGGGCAGGGGTCATCATCACCCGGGCAAAAACTCTGGGCCCACAGGAAAGCCCACCCCGAGTCGTCTAGTTCACGGTCGCTCCGCGCGCCTTTCAGCCCACAAGCCCCGAAACAAGCCCAGTCCTCCGACCGCAGGCCTGAGGCTGGGCGGGGGGGTGGGAGGTGCGGCGGGCGGGGCGCGACACGTGACGCGCGGCGCCCCCGGGCATGAAGTCAGCGGGCACGCGGGGCTGGACGGCCTCCGCCTCTGGGGACAAGCTTTAAAGGGGCTGCAGACGCTGTCCCTCCTCCTCGCCAGGCGCCCCCGCCACGGACCTGCGGCCGTGCCCCGCGCCCCTTCCCGAAAGGGATCAGTCCGCCCCAGCCTCTCCCCGCTCACCCCCGTCCTTGGCACTAGTTTTACACCCAACTCCGGGGCGCTCAGCTACCTGCTGGGGTTCGCCCAGGTGCCAGGCCTACGGTGGGGTCCGTCCAGGGCGCATCAAGGGTCCCCGAGGTTCCTGAAGTTGCCTGTGCAACTCCAAGCCACCCCTGGGAAGAAAGCCGGGGCTTGGGGGGGAGGGGGGGGGGAATCCTCGCCTTTCCCGCACCCGGCCATGCCCACCGCCCGCCCTGCGCCACCGCCTCCTCTCCAGGCACTGCCTGGGTACACACGACCTTTGAAAAGTAAACGCGTGTCGCGCTGGGCGACCTTGGGGGGGACGCGCCCAGGGCTGGTTCACCCGAGGGCGCGCGACGGCTCCGGGAAAGTTCGGCCGCATAGGGGCGCCCCGGGAGGGAGGCGGCCTGCCCCCACCCCGAGCACGGTGATGGGAGCGAGGCACTGCGCGGCCGCCAGCGCCGCCCCGAGCTACGCACAGCCGCTCTGTCCGCGGCAGCCCGCGGGCCGCGACCCCGGCGAAGCGTAGGGGCCGCCTGGCTGCAGGCGGAGACGCGCAGCCCCCGGCCCCCCATGCACCCACCCACCCACTCGGGACGGGTGTCGCACCCTGCACCTGCACCCAGGGCTCCCATCACCCCAACGGAGCCGCTCTCGGGCCGCGGCACGCGGTGTCAGAGCCACTGGCCCCGGCCGGAACGACTCACCAGCTCCCTGGCGATCGTCCCGGCGCCGCCGCCGCCGCCCCGGGCCCCGCGCTCCGGCCCCGCCGCGCTGCTCCCGGCCGCTCCCCCACGTGCTCGCCCAGGCCGGGGAACACAGAGACATTAAATACTGAGGACGCGCGGCGACGTGCCCGCGGCGCGACGCAAGCCCCGCCCCGCCCGCGAGCCCCCGCGCCGCCCGCGTGCACCTGCGCGTGCGCGCCGTCCGCCGCCCGCCGCCCGAGCCTCGGCCGCTCGCTCCCAGCTGCGCCACAGGGGCGCGGTCTGCGGCGCTCCGCGAACATCCCGCCGCCGCTGGGAGCCGCCGGGAGCCGGGCCTTGACGTGCTCTCGCGAGATGCGCTGTAATCTCGGCGGGGCTCGGGCGGCGGGCCTGCGCGGGCGACCCGAGAGCTGCGCCAAACTGGACCTGTGCCCCGCCAGCCCCGCACCGGCTTCCTGCCGGATGGAACCTCCACCGCCTCCCGCTCCGACTGAGCACATTCTGCAGGGGTCACTTA
Organism: Nesogale talazaci; assembly: GCA_004026705.1. Taxonomy (NCBI): domain Eukaryota; kingdom Metazoa; phylum Chordata; class Mammalia; order Afrosoricida; family Tenrecidae; genus Nesogale; species Nesogale talazaci. The sequence continues at coordinate 108,982 of PVJH01002850.1, forward strand.
GGTCACTGCCTAAACGGACAGACGCGGAGGGTCCTCCGGAGAAGACCGGGGCGCGGGGCAGGTAGAGGCAGGGCTCCCTTGGCTTCGGGGTGTCCCGGACTCGCTCCCCACGGTAGTAATGCAAAATCAGCTACGTGGTCGTGCAACATCGGGTGACCCCGGCTAACACCTGTCCGTAGGGTCTGCACAATCACGATAATACGGCTCAGATCCAGCTTCCGTGCCCGCTTGCAAATCTGGTGATGTCGAAGCGAAATGTCAAGGGTTTGGGATTTGGGAACGGTTCCTGAGAAGAGCCCTCCAGTCACCTTGAGACACTGACTCTGCTCAGAACTTGGGGAGAAAACGTCCAGCAGCCCTTCCGCGCCACCCTCCCAGGGAGAGAGTCCTGTTCTGCTGGCCAATTCTGCCTTCCGCCCTGAAAGAAAGGGACGTGAAGTTAGTACTTGTTGGGACAAAATATAGGTCAGAGGTCACGCTGATAGCTAACCTTACTCGGGAGAATGCTATAGATCAAATTGCAAATTAACATGGCAAGCAATACTATTGAGTGTCTCCGACTAATACAGATTCCACTTGCAGGATGTGATGACTGCGGGAAAGAACCTAGTAGACTGCTCTCCCTGTCGCCAGAGACAGTGAGACAGAACACTTGTGAGGACCTTGCTTCTCAGTATCGGGCTGAGCTCCCAGTGGCGTAAGTGGTTGAGTGCGGGACTGCAGCCCGCGGCTTGGCGGTTCAAATCCAGCTGTGGCTCTCAGGAGCAGCACTGGGTTAACGCCCACAACCACCAGAGGCAGAGATGCCCCCCCCCCCCAAAAAAAAAAAAACTCAGTATCAAACATGACACCCAAAAGACAACCTTTGCCCCCCAAACAAGAAAGAAGGCCTGTACTGGGAAATGAGGAGCACCCAGCAGGATGCTGTGGATGGTTACATTCAGGGAACTGCAACTGTTGCAAACGAATGTATACACATTGTTACGCCACCAAAATGAATGTGCCTTGGTCAAATTTCACCTGAACCACAACAAGAAAAAGAAAAGCAAAAACTTTGAGGTCCTATGGTGAGAAGAGTTGTTGCTATATGCCTTTGACTGGGTTTTCACTCTGCAGCATTCAGTACAACAGTCAGTACAACAGAGCAAAAGCCTGGCCCCGCCTACTCCAGCCCTAGCTGTATGTTTGAGCCTGCTGTTGCAGTCCCTCTATCAACTCTTTGCATGGAGGGCCACAAGCATGATGGCCTATCCCAGGGACTGGTTGCTTCTGACAAACATGCCCCCTGTAAGTGAGATGGCATGCCCATACTTACTTCTAAGACCGTAAGAGGTTGTCCTGCCTCTGGCTGATTTGTTTGTTCTTCCAGCAGTGCATTTTAACCTGAGACGGACTGCATAAGCAAAGGACAGTCTTGCCAATGGACTGTGGGAATAGGAGTGGAGGGCTGTCCTCGACAGAATCAGCAACATAGACAACCGTTCCCTGCGGCTCTAAGACAGGGAGTGTCTGGGTGCTGGGGAAGGGACTGGAGACATAACAAGAGTCTCACTTCATTCTGTCTTGAGGAGAGGAACAGGGTTATCATACAAACTATAGAGGCCAAGTGAGCGCTCGCCTGGCTTGCAGCAACTGTAGAAAACTATAGTCAAGGTAGGATTTTTTTTGTTTTTGTTTTTGTTTTTGGGGGGGCATCACTGCCCTCTGGTGGTGGGAGTAGGAGGCCCAGCCTTTGCTCCGTGGAGCTGGAATCGAACCTCCATCCCAGTGGGCCGCAGTCCCGCGCACAACCACTACGCCACCGGGGCTCAGCCCTCAAGGTAGGATTTTATTCTACTCTGCTTAGCCCCATAGTTAGGGATGCTTTTGCTTGAATTAATGGTCCATAGATGTCTGCATGACTCATTCAGGTCCTTAGCTCAAAGGCCATTTGCTCATTCTTGATTTCCGTGGTGCCTCCTCTCCCCACCTTTGGAAGCATGTTTTATTGTGATTTAGGTAAAGGTTTATAGAGCACATCGTCAGTTTTGCATTCAATGTCAGGGCACTGTTGTCCTCCCTGTAAATCTGTATGAAAGCAGACAGCCTCATCTCTCTTGGAGAGCTTATTAACCTTGAACTGCCAAGCTTGCAGTTAGCAGCCAAAATCCATCGCTCCCTCTGCTCCCCAAGTTCCTCCACCATCACTAGGGTGCAGCCATTCTTGACATGGTTTTCATGTACATTTATATCTTCTGCCGAGACAACTCTGAGCACCCCCCTGTGGGCCCAATGGACACCCCAGAACCACTCCACAAACCCTGATAATACCCTTACTCCTCAGACAGGAAACTGAGACTCAGAGCTCAGGATCACCCGGGGAAGTCATGGGGCAGATGACACCAGGGAACGATGCTCTAGACAAAGAAATATCAGTGGTCCTTGTGTCTGCATAAGAAAGAAATTTATATCAAGAAAGACACTGACACAAAGGAAGTGGATGGCAGACTCCCTCTGCTGCAGACCTGTGAAGCTGGAAGCAGGGGGATCCCCAGGCTGAGGGGCGGGCACACACCCAAAGTGTGGACCCAAAGTCGGCAGGAACACGGCAAGGGACCACCACTCCCAGAGTCAGCAGGCCGCACACAGGACCCAGGCAAGCAGGAAGGCAAAGGGCAGCAAGGGAGAGAGAAGCACTCGGTCTCTCTCTCATAAAAAGGACCCCCTGCCCCAAGGAAGCATATCAGGCTGTGACATGATTGAGAGGTTGGACGACACACACACATACACACAGCCCTCGAGTCTATCCTATAGGACAGAGTAGAACTGCCCCTGTGGGTTTCTGAGAGGAGAACCTAACAGATACAGCAGAAAGCCTCCTCTTTCTCCCCATCTCCACACACATGCCATCAAGTTGACATACACCCTAACCACCAACGAGACCCCTGACAGTCCCGAGGTGTCATGGCTTCCCAGGCAAGCCCCTACCAGTGGCTTGCATGTATGCACACACAGAGGCACTCCTCGTCTTGTTAGTGCTTCAGTGGCAGCAACGCCTGTCTGTTCCTGTAGGAAAAAGCCACTTATTTCCTCCCTGTTCCTGAGGCTGGGTCTCTCCATTCATGGCTTCAGCTTGACAGAGCCCTTGCTGTCCCCTTGGGGAGAGATCCTTGCCTCTTCCACCTTCCCAGGCTTCCCAGCAGTCTCCGCGCAGCATCAAGTGCTCTACACGTGTGCCTCCCTGCGTACAGCATGTCCTGCACCAGCAGCAGTGCTCAACCTGTGGGTCGCGACCCCTCTGGGGTCGAACCATCCTTTCACAGGAGTCAAGTTATAATTATGAAGTAGCAACAAAAAATAATTTTAGTTTGGGGGCCACCACCTGTGTTAGTCTCGGTAGACTGGAGCAACAAATTCATAAACATGCATATGTATATAAGGGAGAGGTTTCTTTTTTTTTTTTTTTTTTTTTTTGAGCATCACTGCTCTCCAGTGGTGGGAGTAGGAGGCCCAGCCCCACTGCTGGAATTGAACCTCCGTCCCAGTGGGCCGCAGTCCCGCGCACAACCACTACGCCACCGGGGCTCAGCCCAAGGGAGAGGTTTCTATACAAGAGGAATGGAACATCGAGAAAGCAGCCCAGTCCAGCCCAATATTATATAGTCTGATATTAGCCCATTTGTCCAGTACCAATCAATAAGTCCTCTTCAGACTCGTGAAGCACATTCAATGACACCAGGACAATCACAGGTCAGTGGATGCACAGCCTTGTGTATCCATGGTGGTAGAAATATCTCAGCACTGACAGGGGCCTCTCTGTGGCTTCTCAAGCACCTCAGCACCTGCAGGAGTATCTATGTGGCTTTTCCGGCTTCAGAGGTCTGGGTCCACCCGGATAAACCCATGTGCTTCTCCTCTGAGATGTCAACTTCTGTCTTGTCAGCTGCAATGTCTCCCAAGGACTGAATCTTATGTCTTGTCAAAAGTGTTGTCTCCAAGAGAGAAAAATACCATAAAATTTTCAGGAGAAAGCCATGCCCACCCAGAGGTCTCATTGGCTATCTCCTGATTGACAGGCTAGACTCCACCCCTGCACTCTTAATCAAATTGGCCCCAGAGTACACAACTGCCACACCACTGTCCTACACTGAGAGGGCCTTGTTGGCACAACAGAGAAGACCCTACTCTGAAATAGGATCGAACCCACAGGCAGAAAGCCCCCACCACCCAAACCCAGGTCCATGGCACCCATGGTCACTTACTGCAACCTGAGAGGTCACACTTGAACTGCCCCCTAGGTCTGCTGAGGCTGTGCTCCTCATGGAAGCAGGTGGCCCCATCTTTTCCCACAGTGTGGCTGACACGAAAACCGCCATCTCTCGCCGTGCCCCCAGGACTCCTTTCCCCAGGTGCTTCTGAATGTCTCCCGGCCCTGGAGCCAGGTCTGACTCACAGTGGCCCGACAGGCCTGCCAGAACTGTCTCTGTGGGTTGCAAAGGCTGTCGCTCTTTACACGAACAGACAGCCTCATCTCTCTGCAAGAGGGTGGTCACTGAGAACAGCTGGCCCTGTTGGTGGCTCAGTGTCTAATCACTGGGCCACCAGGACTCACCACCCAGTTTGAGAGCCCTGGGGGTATGCTGGGGGCTGGGTGGTGTGCTGGGTTCTGCGTGGTGCTGCCAACAGCAAGATCAGCAGGTCGAAGCCACCAGCTGCTCTGGTGATGAGACTTCCTGCTTCCGCAAAGGTTTACAGTCTCAGAAAACCACGAGGGCAGTTCTACCTGGCCTGTAGGGTGGCTTTGATTCAATGGCAGTTTTGTTTATTTTCAGTTTGATGGCACTGTGAATGAAGTGTTGGCTGCGGACTGCAAAGTCGATGGTTCAAACCCACCAGCCACCCTCAGGAGACCTAGCTGCTTCTGGAGAGAAAGATGGGGTTATCCTGGCCTGTAAGTACCCCTAGGTAGAGCTGCTGTGAGTGAGAGCTGACAGTGTGGTTCATACGAACCCTAACAGTTCTGACATCGTCACCGCCACATGCCTCTTGGGAGTGATTCAGCCGTAGATTTCTGTCTGAAACCTGGAGGGAAGGCGTTTCCCAGACCCCCTGCCATGCTTCTCTGCTTCTTCCAATAGCAGTTCAGTGTGACAGTGGGACTGGGAGCCCTCTCTAAATCCCACCAGACAGGGCTACGACCCCTGACAGTTTAGCTTCACACCGCAGGGCAACTCTCTCGCCCATAGAAAAATCAAGCTAAGCCCACTGCCGTTGACACCAACACATGAGAGAGGAATAATTATGTCACCATCGGCTGTTTTCTGGCCTTGTTCTATTCTAGGGAAACCCTCCTTTAGTGTCAACGGTATGCTCTTCCCAGAGGCTGCCTTGTTTGCGCTGGGTGCCCTTGTGTGGGTGTGGGGCACGGGATGGACCGTGATGCAAAGATAACGCAGCTGGACCCCTGTGGTTTGCTTGTGAAGCTCAAGAATGCTTTGTAACCCCATTGGACAGTGTTGGTGGCACATTCCATCCTGCCCACTGTGCCAGAGGAGGTGCTCCGAGGCCAGCATATCTAGAAGTATCCGTACCTGTAGGCACATCCTTGCAATGAGGTGTTGATCAAGATGACCTGGCTCCAGGGTTGAGGATGCATGGTTACAGCAGCTCACCCACCACTCCCAAATGCCCACTTCTGCTCAGCCTCTGTCACCCTTTCTTTGTCTATGGAATCCATTTTCTGCTCAACCCACTCTGAAAACTGGCAAGTTCCTTTGTAAATTCCCTGTTTGGCTTGAGTATGAGGGGGTACTCCCTCCGAAACTGGAATTGCACTGGGCGGAGCTTTTGTAGAGGGATGTATGTACTTTCACCACTGAGCATCTCACATCTCGCTCTGAGTTAGTGCACCCAGTCACATCACCTAAGAAGGTTCTCTCTGGTCACAGTGAATTTTTTTGTAACAGCAGTTTTGCTTGAACCTCATTTTCTGTGGTGTCTGATTTAACAGAACAACATACAGCTATGAAATTGTGTTTCCTGCTGGGGGAAAATGCTGCAGACACTGTTGTGATGTTGAACACAGCTTACACAAGGACAGCACTATGGGAAAACTCAAGTGTAAGAGTGGCTTTCTTGTTTCAAAAAAGATGAACTGTCAGTTGATGAAAAATCTTGTTCTGGATGTCCATTAACTTCCCAAATGGACCAAAATGTGAACTCATAGTGCATTTGGAGTCTGTTCCATCAGGTCAGACTGTAAGTCAAGCTTTCTATTTAGGGGTTCTGAAAGATCGCATAACAGTACACGACAAAAAGGCACGCAGGGACTGGTTCTGCCCCCACGACACTGCACCTGCTCACCATGCAGCCATTTCAGTGCACCAGTTTTTGGCAAAAAAAAACAAACAAAAAAAACAGCATGCTTCTCTTGCCCCACACACCTGACCTCATCGAGTGCAACTTCTTTTTGTTTCTGTGAATAAAGAAAGGCACGCAAGGACAGAGATTTGACGATGTAGAACAAGTGAAGAGAAAATTGAGGGAGGTGCTGTCAGCCACACAGATGAGTTTGAAAAATGTTTCCAAGAATGAAATCACAGATTTGACCTAGTTATGAAGTGTGACCCAGAGTACTTCGAAGGTGATAAGGTTGTTTTGTAAAAAAAAAGAAAAAATAATAATAATAAGTTCATAACTTTGATAAAAATCCATTTTGGGTTTGTTTTGTTTTTTGGCTTTGGCCCCCTCTCATATTCATTTCCTGAGACTGAGGTGACAGAGTTCCACATAGTGTGGGGTTGAACACACTGGAAACTCCTTCTTCATTCTTTCACCACTTGGGAGACAGTCGTCTGAGATCTGGCTGTCAGCCCTGTTCTTTTTATTGGGGAGTTGGGGAAGGACTTTGTGGGACAACTAGTTCCAGGACCCTCTCATCATTTCTGGGAGCTGTGGGTTTCCTTGGCTTGTGTGTTAGTCTGGGTAGACAAGAGAAACAAATTCATAAACATGCATATGGATATTGGGGAAAGGTTTATATACAAGAGGAATGGAACATTAAGAAAGCATCCCAACCCAGTCCAGTCCAAGAATCATAAGACCGATGATATTAGCCCATATGTCTGAAAACAGTCTATAAAGTCTCCTTTCGACTCACAAAGCATGTACAATGACACCAGGACAATCACAGGCCAGTGGGTACAGAGTCTCCAGTGGCAGTAGAAGCATCTTGGCTCTGGCAGGAGTCACCTTCATGGTTCCTCATTTCCAGGGCTCAGGGTCCACCAGCAGTATCCAGTGGCAAAGAAGCATCGCCGCACTGGCAGGGGTCTCTCTGTGGCTTTTCTGACTTCAGAGGTCTTGTTTCATCAGGGTAAGGCCATGTGGCTTCTCCTCTGGCTTCTCCAGTTCCTCGGACGCTGCCATCTTGTCTTATCAGTCGAACATCTCCCAACAACTGGGGAGATGGTCTCTCATCTCCACGAAGGAAATATCACGAGACTTCCCAGACTTCTCAAAGAAAGCCATGCCCACACAGAGGTCTCAATGGCTATCTCCAGAATGACAGGCTAGACTCCACCCCTACATTCCCAATCATGAAATTGACACACGAATACATGACTGCCACAGCTTGCAACCAGGGCCACGTGATATAGATCTTAGGTAGCACCACTGTGACACAGGTACCACTAGTGAATGACTTTAAGGGTCTTACCTTGCAATTGTGGAGGCAAAAAGTCCCAATCCGTGTCCCAGCCAATTATCCCACATCTGTGCATTGTGATTGTCATCAGACGAGGTTGTAAGAAAACATGCCAAATGGGTTGCTATCATCAAATGCTATCCCATCAGTTCTGACTCAGAGCGACCCTCTGGTCAGCAAGACAGAGCACAGCCTGGTCCTGCACCACCCTGATAGGTTTGCACCACTGTTGCAGCCATTAAAGGCCTTCATCCTTTTCACGGACCTCGGCTTCACCGAGCACGATGCCCTGCGCCAGCACGGGTTCCTGCCCATCACATGTCCAACGTCTGTGGGTCACAAAGTTACCATCCTCCATCCAAGACACATCCTGGCTGCACTTCTTCAAAGACAGATTTGTTTATTCTTCTGGCAGTCCATGTTATATTAAATACAATATTAAATATTTTTCAAGCCATTAATTCTCCTTCAATCTTTCACTGTCCATATTTCACACGAATATGAGGCAATTGAAAGTACCAAGGCTTGAAGGAGGTCCACCAAAGTCCACAAAATGGCCTATTTGTATGGAGGGGGGGAGTGGGGAGGGAGGGAGGGGAAATATGGGGAGCTGGTACGTGGGCCTAGGTAGAAGGAGGATGTTTCGAGAATGATGATGGCAACAAACATGCAAATGTGGTCTGCATACAATTGACATATGTATTGATTGGGATAGGAGTTGTATGATCCTCCAATAAAATGATTTCTAAAAAAAAAAAAGAAATGATATGAGATGACATGAAATTCAGGACAGATGATCCCTCGGGACCAGAGGTGAGAGTGGCGATACTGGGAGGGTGGAGTGAAGGTGGGATAGAAAGAAGGAACCGATGAGCAGGATCTACATAGAACCTCTTCTCTGGGCACCAGACAACAGAAAAGTGAGTGAAGGGAGACATCAAACTATGTAAGATATGACAAAATAATAATAATGCATATATTATCAAGGGTTCGTGAGGGAGGGAGAGTGAGGCAGGAGGGGGAAAATGAACAGCTGATACCAAGCCATGGCCTGGAGCACCTGGGCTGCATGTCATTGGCCAGAAGGCATGGCCAGTCTCCATTAGGGAGGCAGGGAAAGACTGCTACTTCCTGATGGGAGGAAAAGTGGCAGAGAATTTTTGGACCTCTCTAAGCTATGAAATTTACTATATGACATGCAACTTTTCAGCCAATAGACGAGGTAGGCAGGATTCAGGGCTGCCTTACAAAATCCATTATGTATGTTGCAGAGTGGATGAACTGTGGTTAAGCACAGAGTCCAAACCTCAGTCTGGCACTTCCTCACTGCCTGACTCTCAGCGAAGTAGTTTAATCTCTCCTGGCCACACCTTTCCTCATCCATAGAAACCCAAACAACCTCACTGCCACTGAAGCAATTCTGACTCACGTGGACATGACAGGGAAGGGTAGAACCCTCCGCCTGAGACTGGAACTCTTTCCGGGCCAGGGAAGCCTCAGCTCTCTCCCTCAGAGAGGTAAGTGGTTTCGAACTGCAGGCCTTGCCAAAGTCAGCAGCCCAAGAATCCCAAGAGGGGGCTTTCTCATCTGTGCAGTGAGGAGCAAGGAGCTCTCATGCCCCGGGTTATCCTGAGAGGTCTTGAAACTCATGGAAAGTGCTGGAGCGTACAGGTGAGCTCCCCAGCTCCTGAGGTGCTGTTGTTGGTGTTGTTGTTTCTTCTTACATCTGGAAATACAAGGGGGTGTTTTGGGGATGCCCTTGTTGTGTGTCACAAACCCCACAGGTCTCGGGCTTTGCCCATCCAGCCCAGGACACCTCAGTGGCCCTGCCCTGTGGCTGGGCTTGGCCTTGTGAATTCATTCAATCTTTTAGAAAACAATGTAACAATCATTAACAAGAGTCATAAAAGTAAAATAACAAACACCGTTTGTGCCCTTTGACCCAGATTCCTAGACCACAATCCTGAAGCCATTGCCTGAAGAGAAAAGTCGTGTCCACACACACCGAGTTCTTCCTCACCACTCAACAGTGCAGAGTGGAGATGCCATGTTTGTGCCAAACAGAGAGGAAATGACCCCAGGAACTATGGGGCCAAGACACACTTGCTAGAAAAGCACGCCACTCGACAAGCAACAGTGATGTGATCATCACCACGTGGCAGTGTGGAAGTTGGGGTCATTATCTACGATGTGAAGTGACAGATTCAGAACTCAAAAAGTTAGCTAGACAAGACCAGAGCCAGTGCTTAAGGTTGAAGTTTACTGAGCCCATTGGGTTTCAATGGAGCGGTTTCTTCACAAAAGGCTTGGGCTTGTTGGCTACAGTGTATCGAGTGTGCCATCCATCCTCTCACTCATTCTGTTCTGCTTACCCCTTTCCCATATGCGCGGGTCCCAGCCCCCTCACCTGTGCTTTTAAGTCATTCATGGCCACTTCCATGGTTTGTTTTAAAAAGTTCATGCGCCAATCTGTTATTTAACTGAAGGGTCACCTCAAAGGAATCACTTCCGTGTGAGATTTTAAAAGTATCTAAATATGAAAAAAAAAATTTAAGTATCTGCGAGCAAAAGTCTCAGAGAGTTCTCTAGCCTCACCTAGGCTTGAAAGTCTAGGATTTTCAAGAGTTTGAGTCGTACTCTGCCTTTTCCTGTCCTTCCGGCCGACATCTACCGTGGCCTTGATGGGGCCAGGGGCAGGAGTGGCAGACAGCCACCATCTCATTCCTGGGGTCTTTCAGCGGAGGGGCTGTGGTTCCTGGGGTCTGCACTTCATTTCTTCTTTGGTTCCCGTCTTTATCTTTTGCTTGAGATGAGTAGAGACCAATAGGTGTGTCTTAGCTTTCTGCATACTGATTTTAAGACACTGTTCACCACTCTGGGGTATAGATTTTCCACTTTATGAACTGTCTTACCTAATTAACCGAGTGGTTCCTTAACACTGTAATCCAAAGACTTCAAATGTCAAAAACCAATCTTGCCAGATACTTGATTAAGTCTCAGAAATGCTTATGTCTCTGTCCCCTTGGGGTTGATTATCTATAAGGACAGGTGCACTCACACATATTCTTTTGGACATATGTTTATGGATTTTACTCTCTATGCATACACGGGTATATATGTGTTCATATACTTTCATGCCAAAAAGCATTTTTACGTAACCACACATATGCTGTTGCTGTTCTTGTTAAGTGTCAATGGGTCAAATCCAAATCAAAGGGTCCCTCTGTGACCCAGAGGGAGAAACAATGCCTCTTACGTTTGAGCCCATTGCTGCAGCCCCTGTGTCCATCCATCTTGCTGAGGAGCTTCTAGTTTTGCACCCACTGTACTTTATGAAGCGTGATGTCCTTCCCCAGAGACAAGTCTCTCTCGATGGCGTGTGCAAAGGAAGACTCTAGCCGTGCTTCCAAGACGGAGTTGTTTGTTCTTTTGACCGTGTGTTGTACTCTTCGCCCACACCGTAAAGCAAACACAGCGGTTCGTCTTCAGTCTTCCTTAGTCAATGTCCAACTTCCACATGTCTATGACACACTTCGAAATATCGTGGCTTGGGTCAGGCATCCCCCTAGTCCTTAAAGTAACAGCTTTGCTTTTCAACACTTTGAAGAGGTCTCCTGCAGCAATGCTGACCTTGATTTCTTGGCTGCTGCTCCCATGGGCGTGGATTGTGGATCCAAGCAAGACAGGATCTTCCATAACTTCAACCTTTTCTCCAGGCGTCGGGATGTGAGGGTTTTGCTCTGCCTTACATGGACTGGTCCTTCATACTGAAGACCGCATTCCTCGATCCTCTGCAAGTGCCTCAAGTCTCCTCACTCTCAGCCAGCAAGGTTGTGTCATTTGCATAATCCCAGGTTGTTAATTAGCCTTCCTCCAATCCAGAGGCTGACTTCTTCTTCCTATGAGATTTGCTTAGCATACAGATTGAATAAGCATGGGAAGAGGTTGCAACCCCTGTGCACATCTTTCCTGATTTTAAAACCTGCAGGCTCCCTTGTTCTGTTTGCACAACGGGCTCTTCACACAGGCGCAAGTTCCACATGAAGTGTTCTGGAACTCCCACTCTTCTCAAGGCTGTCCCTAGTTTGTTATGATCCACACAGGGGAATGCCTTGGCAAAGCCATCTTTCTGGTATCCTCTCCTTTGAGCCAAGATCCATCTGCCATCAGCAATGATATCCCTTGTTCCACAGTCTCCTCGGAAACTGGCCTGAGTCTCGGGCAGCTCTCTGTCCATGTACTGCTGCAATCGTTGTTGGATTATATTCAGCAAAATTTTACTTGCATTGGGTCGGGGAGAAGGGGGCGAGATGAAAAGCTGATGTCAACTTGAGACTGATGAGAACAGCAGGCATGTGAAGGTGCTTGGCACAAGAAATGTGTGGATGGGTTGTGATAAGAGATGTACGAACGCCCAATAACATGATTTAATAATTTTTAAAAAGTGTTACTTGCATGTGATATTAGTGATATTGTTCTATAATCTGAGTGTGCTCTGGAGTCACCTACTTGGGAATAGGTGCACATATGGATCTCTTTCAGCCAGTTGGCCAGGGAGCCCTCTTCCAAATGTCCTGGCACAGATGAGTCAGTGCTTCCAGAGCCTTACCACTCATTGAAACATTTCCATTGGATTCCAACAGTTCCTGGAGTCTTATTTCCAGGGAATGCTTTCAGCGCTGCTTGAATGTGTAATTTTGGTTGCTAGATATTGTGTTGATATTGTTATCATTTTTGTTGCCCCCAATAAAATGATTTATCAAAAAAAAAAGGAGGGGAAAAGAGAAGCTTATACCAAGGGCTAAAGTAGAAAATATTTGGAAATGAAGATGGCAACATGTGTACAAATATGCTTCATACAAATAATGTATTGAATGTTATAAGAGCTGTAAAAAGGCCCCAATAAAATTATTGTAAATAAATAAACAAACAAACATATAGCTGTCATTTTTGTCATATTCCTTACCACAGACATGATTTTCTCTTATGTTCTTCTCGGTCAAGCAGTGTGCATTTTGAAAACACAAAGGCTCAAGATTGTCCCTGGACATTCCGACTTAGAGGTTGAAATGTGGAATTCTATGTTTCAAAGATGCACACGAGGCTGAGACCCTAAAATCTACACACCCATGATTACCTTTTCAAATCATCTAGTAAGTGTGGGGGCTAGTCAGGGAGAATAATACCAGAGAGTCTTATATAACGAGAACTTTACCCAGCTAGTAAAATATGTTCCATCCTCGTGGCCCTTTTCGGTTTCCATTTACTCAGCTTGCACTCTGACATATTCCTAGCCTTTGTACATAATCCAGAACCCAGAAAGGACAGGATTTGATAAACACCAGCCATTCTGTACGATGTACGGGGAAAACATGGCAGAGAAGTTAGTGGCCAAAGTCAAGCAGGAAGAGTAATTGAAGCCAAAAACATGTCACCTCCAGGTGAGTCACAAGAGACTTTGTGGCATTATAAAGTGAGGCCATGCCCCACCCCCCAACTGCAGCTGCAATGTCCTTTTTCTGAGGACAGGCTTAGTGGGTGGCCTCATGAGACTGAAGTTCCTACAAGGACACTTCAAGAAGTTCATGGAAGAATGGAATTACAACTTGAAAATACAAAGCATAAATTCTTCCTCAACAAAGATAAGAGACCTTTGCACATAATGATCTCGACCATGTAGTCCAGCGGTTCGCCACCTTCCTCACGCCGCGACCCTTCACACAGCTCCTCGCATGGTGGGAACCCCCACCCAGAACATCAGCTCCATTGCTGCTTCTTCACTGTCACCTTGCTACTGTGCTGAATCGGGCGACCCCTGTGGAAGGGTCATCTGACCCACAGGTGGAGAACTGCCAATTAGTCTATCCCTGCAGAAAGATTCCTGGGCATCTAACTTATTTGCTTATTTATTTTACATTGTTTACTAAAGAAAAGCGATTGTAGTTTGAAGATTTTCTTACAATTAAGAAACAAAAAGATGTCAGAAAGGGTGAGATCAGGAAGGCAAGGTGAATGCCTAATGATTTCCCATAGAAATTCTTCAAAACTGCTCCTACAAGCTGAGGGAACAAGCAGGAGAAGGGCTCTCTGGAGAAGCTTTCCTGCCCGTTTCTCCACTGCAGCTTGGGCTAGTTCTTTGAGGCACGCTCACAGTAAGCAGCTGTCGCAGGTCGTTAGCCTCCGGAGAGTCAGCGAGCCACATATCCTGATCAAGAGCAAACAACTGCAGCCAAAGCCTTTGCTCTTGACTTGCCTGCTTGTCCTCTCCCTGAAGGACCACGTCTACTTCTTGGTAGTCATTCCTTTTATTGTGCTTTGTCTCCGGATCATCCTGGGAAAACTGTGTCCTGTTACAGTATTAGAAGAAACATCTCAGGATCCAACCCCAATTGTTAAAAGTTTCCAGAGGAGGGCTGAGCCCCGGTGGCGTAGTGGTTGTGCGCGGGACTGCGGCCCACTGGGATGGAGGTTCAATTCCAGCAGTGGGGCTGGGCCTCCTACTCCCACCACCTGAGGGCAGTGATGCCTAAAAAAAAAAAAAAAAAAAAAAAAGTTTCCAGAGGAAACATCCTTCTTATCCACACTTGATGGAGGCCCGACACTTGGGGCACTCAAGCAGAACGCTTGTTCAATTTGAGTTTTTCGGTCGTGATTCTGTAAGCTGGACAAGTTGAGATGTTTATGGTGTTGGTAATAGTCAGTCCTCTCCTCTTGGGACATGGTCGAGATTAATTTTTTTCTTTCTTTCTTTTTTTTTTTTTAAGGCATCACTGCCCTCAGGTGGTGGGAGTAGGAGGCCCAGCCTTTGCTCCATGGAGCTGGAATTGAACCTCCATCCCAGTGGGCCCCAGTCCCGCGCACAACCACTATGCCACCAGGGCTCAGCCCTTAATTTTTTTCTTATAAGTTGATGTGGATGGTCTGCTCCTGCAGGTTTCATCTTCTACAGCATCCTTTCTTAAAATGAGTTTTCCATCAGTAAACTGGTGATTCCATTGGGGAGCAATGTTCCCATGATTTTTTTTTTCTTTTAAATAAAGGAAGAGGGTAGGGGGAGAGAGAAAAAAAACTGTTAACAAGGCCTCGATAGAAAGTAAATGTCTAGCTGAGCCCTGGTGGCGCAGTGGTTGTGTGCAGGGCTGCAGCCCACAGGGTTGGTGGTTCAAATCCAGCAGCAGCTCTCCAGGAGCATGGCTGGGCTTCCTACTCCCACCAGGGCAGTGATGTGAAAAAAAAAAGTAAATGTCTAGAAAGGAATAAGAGCAACATATGGACAAGCATGCCTAATTCAATTGATGTATAGCTTGTGATAAGTTGTATGAGCCGCTGGGGGAAGGGGAAGCGGGGAGGGAGGGAAAATATGAGGAGCTGATACCAGGGGCTTAAGTGGAAAGAAAATGTTTTGAGAATGATGATAGCAACAAATGTACAAAGGTGCTTTGCATACAATGGATTTAAATGATTTTAAAATGATTTAAAAAAAAGAGTTGTATGATCTCCCAATAAAATGGTTTTTTAAAAAAGTTTTCTGTGTAGGACTTCTTATGGTCTTTTGTTTTGTTTTTGTGGGCATCACTGCCTCTGGGGGTCGTGGGCGCTACCCAGTGCCGCTCCTGAGAGCCGACGCTGGATTTGAACTGCCAAGCCCGCAGGCTGCAGTCCCGCACTCAACCACTTACGCCACAGGGCTCAGCCCGTTCTTATGGTCTTTGAAGAAGGTAAGAAGGTTCTCAAAACATTTTCCCCAAACTGGAATTATTTTTTGAAAGCTATGTATTTAATTGTATTTTGCAAAAAACAGGGCTGAGCCCCGGTGGCGTAGTGGTTATGCGCGGGACCGCAGCCCACTGGGATGGAGGTTCAATTCCAGCTCCACAGGGGCAAAGGATGGGCCTCCTACTCCCACCACCAGGGCAGTGATGCCCTAAAAAAAAAAAAAAAAAGCATCCTTATCACCTTCAAAATATTCTCCATTACATTTAATATATATTAGTCCAAATCAGTGATTCTATTCTTGGAAGCATTTTTCCAACTCATCATTTTGGATGGCCGACAGCATCTCCCTCATTTATTCTTCACCGCTTCTCGGTCAAAGTGCTTCCCTTTCATGTCCCTGTCCATTCACGGAAACAAAGAGAAACTGAACAGGCAAGGTCAGCTGAGTGGGGTGAGAGGGGTAAGAGAGGAGTGCTGTTTCTTGCCAAAAATCGGTGCATTGAGATGGCTTCGTGAGCAAGTGCCTTGTCATGTCTGCCACAAACGAGGCATTTTCTGTCACACACTGTTACGCAATCTTTGCAGAACCTCTCAAGAGAAAGTTTGATTCACGGTCTGACCTGGTAGAATGAACTCCTAAGGTACCACAAGTTCACATTTTCATCCATTTGGGAAGTTGATGGACATCCAGAATGAGGTCTGTCATCAATTGACAGTTCACCTTTTTTAAAATAAAAAAAAACCACTCATAACACTGCCCTTGTCAGCTATATTCAGCATCACAGCAGTTTCTGCAGCATTTTCCCCCCGAAGGAAATAAACTTTCACAGTGGGACATTATTCCCTTAAATTGATCATCACAAAAAATGAGGTTTGATAGAAACTGATTTTACAAAAAAAATTCACTGTGACCAGAGAACTTTCCCAGCCATTGCTCCTGGGGACACTAACTCAGAGTGAGTTACTCAATGCTCACCCAGCGGGAGCAGTTCATACTATGGAAGCTCTGCCCAGCAGATAGCAGAAGATCTGAGAGCCTTCTCTTGACCCATGGTACATGCCATAAAAACATATCTGGTAGGCGTTAAATATCCATTAGGTGGGCGTGTCGGTCTGGGTAGACCAGAAAAACAAATTCATAGACACGCATATGGATATAAGGGAAAGGCTTATATACAAGAGGAATGGGACATTGAGAAAGCATCCCAGCCCAGTCCAGTTGAAAGTCATAAGTCCGATATTAGCCCATATGCCTCATATCAGTTTATAAAGTCTCCTTCCGACTCATGAAGTCACAGGCTAGTGGGTGCAGAGTCCCAGTACTGGCAGAGGTCTTCCCATAGCTCTCTGCTTCCAGGGATCAGGGTGCATCAATAGCATCGAGTGGTGGTAGATGCAACTCAGCGCTGGCAGGGGTCTCCACATGGGTTCTCCAGCTTCAGAGGTCTGGTTCCATCAGGGGAAGGCCATGTGGCTTCTCCTCCAGCTCCTCGGATGTTGCCATCTTGTCTTCTCCATAGTTCATCGTCTCTGAGACTAACTTCCAACGACTGGGGAAGATAGCTTCTCATCTTCACGAGGGAAATATCGTGAGATTTCCCAGAAGTCTCAGGAGAAAGCCATGCCCACACGGAGGTCTCATTGGCTACTCAATGGCTATCTCCAGATTAACAGGCCAGACTCCACCCCTACATCTCAATCATGAAATTAACACAAGCACATGACCGCCACAGTGTGGAAGTGTAGGAAACTAACATTGAGTAGTACGATGAGACTGTCAGCTGAACCTTGGACTGAAAACAAAAGATGAGTGGTTCAAACCCACTAATCACTCCAAACGTGAAAGATGAGACTATGTGTCTTTCCCACACAAAGATGACCAGTCTAAGGGCTGAGCCCCGGTGGCGTAGTGGTTGTGCGCGGGACTGCGGCCCACTGGGATGGAGGTTCAATTCCTGAAAAAGACTGGGCCTACTACTCCCACCACCAGGGCAGTGATGCCTAAAAAACAATAAATAAATAAAAATTAAAAAAAAAAGATGACCAGTCTCAGAAACAGCATATCGTTTCACTATGAATTGGGACTGACTTGCCAGCAGTGGGTTTGGGTATGGTCCTAGCTTCACTCTGCTTAATTTGGATGTTTCACCAAGAAAAACTCACCTTCTTGGGATGAGTATGAGGTCAAGTAGGAACAATATAAAGCTTCTCCAAACAAGCCTTTAGAACTAATGAAAATGCTCACCATTGTTTCTGGACATAGGGCTTTGACAAAAGAGAAAACAAAACAAGCAAATAAATAAGGAAAGCAACAATGCCAAAGTATACAACTAGAAACTTCCATTAATATAATATAGAATAGAACCAAATCTATAATATATCAAGGAATAAGAAGAATAAAATGCTTAAAACCTCTAGTGAGAAAAAACTTGAACTTTGGTTGAAAGACATAAAAGAATCCTGAAGCACGTAGAGAAAATTTAATATAAAACGTAATTGTGGGAGGGACTAGGGAAGTTAAGTGACTGTGGGAGGGGATAGGAAAGTAAAGTGACTGTGGGAGGGGCTAGGGAGGTAAAGTAATTATGGGAGGAGATAGGAAAGTAAAGTGACTGTGGGAGGGGCTAGGGAAGTAAAGTTATTATGGGAGGGGTTAGGGAAGTAAAGTTATTATGGGAGGGGTTAGGGAAGTAAAGTGCAAGAATAAAGTTGAGCGGTTAATCTCAGGAGCTAGGCCCATCTAAGGACGACAGTGGGGGCAAAGGAAAGGCTCATGGAAAGGGCAATGAGAACTTTTCTTAAATGACTTTGTGAATCCCTGTGGCTGATAAGAAACAGTGTGCTAGTACGACTTGACTAGAGAAACAAAACTAGGGACACTCATCTATGTATAAGAAAAAGTTTCATATCAAAGAGTAATTGTATATTAAGAAAACATCCCACCTAGTCCAGACCAAGCCCATAAGTCTGATATTAGCCCATATATCTGATACCAGTCTATTAATTCCTCTTCAGGCTCACACGGCACATGCAATGACACCGAATGCAGGAAGATCACAGAGCAGTGGGTGAAAAGTCTCGTGGGTCCAGTGGTAGGGAAAACATCTCAGTGCTGGCGTGGGTCTCCACGTGGCTCCTCCAGCCCCAGGGCTCTGGCTCCATCAGTGTTACTCCATGTGGCTTGTCGACAGGAAGGAAGGTGAAGCAGAAAGGGAGTATGGTCCTCCTCCAGGAGAAAAAGAGGAAGTTCCCAGAATCCTCCTGGAGAGTGTTACCTTGTCATCTGATTAGAGAAGCTAGACTCCAACTCTACAATCTATTTATCAAGTTGACATGAAATTATGACACTACATCCCAAGAAAAGCAGGTACCCACAGTCTCCTGTACCCATCACAACTTTTTTTGCCAAACATATTTTATTACATGTATCCATTAATGCACTTGGCACCGTTTGTGCATGTTTGACACCTTAGATTGTATCTGATTGGCTGCACTGTATATCAACTAAGTGACAGGACAGATGATAGGCTTATGCCTATTTTTTTTCCCAGTGATTTTATTGGGGGCTCTTACAGGTCTTATAACATTCCACACAGCATCTGTATCAAGCATATTCGTACACATGCTGCCATCTTCATTTCCAAATATTTTCTACTCCCTCACAACTTTCAATCCCAACAACTTTCAGAGGTGTCAAGAACCTAGATTGCTTAGAGAAACACCAAATATTAATGTAACATCATGTACTAGTGTGTCAGGCTGGGTTGCCTAGAGACACAGAGCCAGTGACATGTGTCTAAGAAATAGCTGCCTAACCAGACGCCACCTCCTATGTTGGAGCCATCCCTGATGCAAACCGGGCCCTCTTTCCACTCACAGCTGCAGACCAGTGATGCGGCAAGGAAAAGCAGGTAGCAGAGGGGACCTTCCCCTCCCGCTAGGAAGGGGGTTAGAACTGCGTGGACTCACAGTCGGTGGGAACATGGCCTGGCACGGGCAGCTCTCACAGTGGAGGCAGGCAGAGTGGCAGGTAGGTGGAAGGTGGAGAGGAGAGAGAGAGAGGAAGAAATTCCCACATCCTCCCTTTTAAGGTCACTTTGCCAAGGAGGCAACATCAGCCTGTGACCTGATTGACACCCACACTTGCATATAAATTCAAGTTGAGGATTTCTTACCTGGGTAGCGTCACCTGAACGTATTGGGAAGGCACTCTGGAAAGAGAAAAGCGAGTGCAGCCATGAACGCCAGTGTGACATTTTCAGAAGACACCATCAATGAACGCCTAAACCGGGCTGCGGACTCCAGCACTGACTGAAACAGAATCACCAAGGATGGACCATACGCTCTAACGCAAATCCGTTAGTCAGAGTGGGGAAGATGCTGGAAAAATCAGATCTCCGCCTGCAAAAGAATGAAGCAGGACCCAGTCCTCGCACCAGCAACAAGAACGAACTCCAGGTAAAGTGAGCAGATTTTAACATGGGTAAAGCGAGACACCATTGACGGGGTGGGGAGAGGTGGGGTGTAGAGGGGGTCTATACCCATCCCGTTCTCCCCCCATTCCCTAGCTTGTCGTGCATTCTTTCCAAAAATCGGGACTTTTTAAAAATGCCGCAGGATGTGGGAAAATTTGTTTAAAATTGAAACTGTCCCGCCAAAAGCGACACTAAAACCATGGGAACTAAAACCCTAAATGTAAACCCCTGGAACCATAAGGATCCTCAATAAAGAAATAGCGACAACCTGAAGAGGCCAACACACTACCCAAAGTATTGATCACACTCACTCTGGGAGAGGCCAACGAGAGCCGGGACCGTCTAAAAAGAAAACCTTCTTAGGTAGCTGGCATAGGGCCTGGGGCGTCCATTGCGCAAGCTCAGAGGTTCGGGCTTCCAGCCAGGAAGGGGTGGTACACCTAGGTGGGTGTTACACCCGGATTGGTCCAGGTGAGTTTAATTCAGCCAATGGGGTGGACCAGGGTCATTGACCACGCCTCCTACCGGAGGACCTGAAAAGCCAGAATTCAGATCCTGGAGCCCTTCTGCTTCTCAAGCTGCTTCTCAGAGACTGTGCAGTCAGCTCTCTTGGCTTCAGGACTCCACGTGCCCTGAGGTACCTGTGCAACCCCGAAGCTTCTTTTACCTGGCATAAAACCCACTTGGATCACAAACCAGGCTTGGGCGTGAATTCTTTCTCATGCGGAGCCAAGAACCAAGGTGTATCTCTCCCACCAGAGAGATCTAACACATCTCTGCCCATTAAAAGTCTCCACCAAGAGTCAAAAGAAAACTGATGGATTGTGAACAGTATATTTGTCAAGGATGTATCAGATAAAGAAATACATTTGAAAGCACTTCACCCAATAAAAAATGGACACAGACATGAAAGACAGCTTACAGAAGATGATATCTGGTGGCCAACAATCATGAAGAAATGCTCACATTCATCTGCCACAAGAGAAATACAAATTAAAACAGAGATGAGATATCACTTCACACCAACATGCTCATCAGAATTGTAAACAACAAACTGAACACTTAGTTACTGGCAGGATCTCAGAATCACACAACCCCTATGGGAAACAATATGGCCCTTCCCTAAACAAATGCAAATACAAACTGCCTCTCTTCTTGGTATATACCCTAAAGAAGCTTACAATAAACAAAAACAAATGTACGCACCTGCTCATGCTTATTGCAGCAATTTCCATGATGGCCAAACAATGTAAATAATCAAAAACTTCGTCTGTGGACAAATGGATAAACAAACTCTGTAACATGCAAACAATGGAATATTGTGCATCCTTAAAAAACAACGATGATGGGGCTGAGCCCCGGTGGCGTAGTGGTTGTGTGTGGGACTGCGGCCCACTGGGATGGAGGTTCAATTCCGGCTCCCAGGAGCAACGGCTGGGCCTCCTACTTCCACCACCAGGGCAGTGATGCCTTAAAAAAAAATTAAAAAAATAAATAAATAAAAAAAACAACGATGAGGCTGAGCCCTGGTGGCGTAGTGGTTGTGCGCGGGACTGCGGCCCACTGGGTTGGAGGTTCAATACCAGCTCCCAGGAGCAAAGGCTGGGCCTCCTACTCCCACCACCCGAGAGCAGTGATGCCTATAAAAAAAATTAAAAAAAAAAAACAACGATGAGTTTGTCCCACACTTAATGCCTGGGAGTATCCAGCAAAGTTAGTCAATTTCATAAAGATCTTATGACACCATTATTAGAAAGAGCGGGGAGGTCTGCGCCCTGGCAGCATAGTGGTTGAGTGTGGGACTGCGGCCGACTGGCTTGGCGGTTCAAATCCAGCAGCAGCAAGGTTGGACCTCCCACTCCACTCCTACCAGAGGGCAGTGATGCCTAAAAAAAAAAAAAAAAGAAAGGGGGGGAAAAAACAAAGGAAATGGTTTTCACACACGGAAAAGGGTTTTGAAGACAATGGAAAGGGGAAGGCAGAAAGTTAAGGGGGGAGGGAATGGGAAAAGACAAAACAAAGAGAGAAATATATATATATATATATTTTTTTTTCTTAGTTTATTTATTTTAAAGAAGGGTCACTCACAGCCTTGAAAACTCCCCAGGTTCCAGATGTCCCAGATCTACCCTCTGGTCTGAGTGATTCTCAAAGAAGGAGGAGTCGAATTGAAAGGGACTTGAGTTCTTTTCTGACCCTGGAGCTAGTTTCAAACAAACACAAATGGATTCCAAGTTTGCTTTGAGTAGGTAGCTTCGACCTTTGTCTCCATGCGAGGTTTCTTTGGCTGGCTTCCTGCAGCCCACACAGCTATTTTGATATCTCCTGAGTGTTCCCTTCTGGCCTTCCTGGTCGAGTCCTGGCCTCCCTTTGCCTCGCCCCATGCTGCACCTAAACCCTGCCTTTGAACTCCAGCCAGGAGCAACCGCCCTGTAGCCTGCTAACCTGCTTTCCCAAGTGACGTCTGAGGACAGCCATCTCACGACCTGTGTGAGCCACACTTTGCCGGACTATTTTTAGTCTCTACCTTGTTGATAGGGATGCCCGTATTCTCCCATAGTCACCATTTCCTTGGGCACATAACCTGACAGCACTCACTGACCCCTCATCTTCAGCGCTCAGGAGTTTACCTCCCCTTGGCTGACTAGTTTTTGTGTCCTCCCACAGAGAGTGCAGTGGCCCTGCCCTTCCCACTGGCCTGCATCCTGAGTTTGGCCGTCCCTGACCTCCAGATGGAATTGAACTTCCCTGCAGTGAGGAGTCTGCGAAGACCTGAGAGGGGTTCGGGCGGGCCCGGGCCCACCCAGAACACAGTCCCACAAAGACAGGATGAGCGGGAAGAGCAGGCATCCAGTCCCTGGATTGAAGAGACTTGTCCTGGCAAGATGCCCAAGGACTGATGACATAAGGGATCTTTTTTTAGTTGCTCAAAAATATTTTAAGTCGTGGTTACGATAGTCAAGAATGTCAAAGGTGCTCATTGACTACCTGAATGGTGGCTGCCCTTCCTCCCCCTCTGGTGATACTGAACATCTGTCTGTCCTTCCAGATTCCATTTCTGCTGCGTGGAATCACTTCCCAGCCCCCTGCCTGGGAACTGCCTTCCAGGACACACCTCCCCCCACCTTAGTGTTCAGTGTTGGGTCTTCATCCCTGTTCCCACCCCCAGCCCGGTGCGTGTGTGTCTTCAGTCCTCTGCCCAAGCTTCTTCTAGCTGAGCTCCATCACTCAGAACACCCTGAGTCCTGGCCCATAGAGAGAGCTTGACCTTTCCTGCCTGCTCTGGGGACATTGATCACAAGAAAGTGAAGACCAGTTCAGGAGGGAAGGGGGAGCGGGGAGGGAGGGGGGAAAGGAGGAGCTGTTACCAAGGGCTTAAGTAGAAAGCAAATGCTTTGAGAAAGATGATGACAGGACATGTGCAAATGTGCTTGGCATACAATGGGTGGATGGATGGATTGCGAGCATTGTTGTTTGAGCCCCCAATAAAATGATTAAAATAAAAAGTGAAGCCCGCTGGGAGATGTTCTTGGATCAGAGACTGTCTCTTCCTAGACTCTGCTAAGTCAAGCCAGAGGCGTCTTAGCCACATGACAGCCATCCAACTAGGCTTGGGTTCAATTGCACGGTCCAACACTGGGCTCCTTGGGTGTTCCTTGTGCCCAGTGCATTTCAATCATGAGACAAATGCAGTCACTATAAAAAGCAGTTTGATAGTCCTTCAAATTTTAGAATATGGAGTACCTTATCATCTAGGAATGGAAGAGACAAAACATATTGACTTGTACACCAATTGAAGCACTACTCCCAACGGCCTCAACACAGAGGCAGCCCACATGTCCATCCTCCGATGATGAATGGAGACACAGGATGCAATACACACAAGAACTGAAGTCCTGATGTGCCGCCATGTGGATGGCCACAGGAAGCCTCATGTAGAGTGAATGAAGCCAGTCACAAAATGACAAGGGTCGTATGGACACGCTTACCCGACCTATATGAAATAGACAAGGGCATACAGACTGTTTATCCATGACAAGTGGGAGGGAAGGAGAGCCCCTTCCTTCTGGGACACCATTTCTGTTCAGAGTGGTGGAAAATTTGGGAGCTGGATAATGGTGAGTGTTTCACAGCCAAGGGGTACAGTTAATATTACTGAATTGTGGATGTAAAGAAGGTTCGATGACAACTGTTTTGTTCAATAGATATTCACAATTTGAAAATTGGCAGGAAATGGAGAATAAGCCTGACTCCCAATGTGAATTTGGTTGCATGGGAAGACCAAAGGTTAATCTGAACTCATAATGCACATATCTTAATTAGCCACAAAAGCAGCCAGTACTCATTACTACAGAATCAGAAAATACTTGTAGAATACCATTCAATATTCCTTAGCTGAGTACATAGCACTGGCTTCTCTGACCCTTAAAGTTTGAAAGTTGCTGTTGTTTTTTGTTTTTGCTTTTGTTTTTTAATTAAATCATTTAATTAGGGGCTCATACAACACTTATCACGATCAATACATACATCCATTGTAGGCAGATCACATTTGCACATTTTTTGGCTACATTCTCAAAACAACCTCCTTCTACTTAGGCCCCTAGTATCAGCTCCCCTTCCTTCCCCCTCCCCCCCATGAACCCTTAATATTGTTAAATGATCATTATTTTGCCATATCGTCCACTGTCTGATGTGTCCCTTCACCCATTTCCCTGTTTTTCTTACTCCAGGGAGGAGGTTATATGTAGATCCCTACAATTGGTTCCCTCTTTCTACTCCACCCTCCTGGTATCCCACTCTCACCACTGGTCCTGAAGGGATCATCTGTCCTGAATTCCCCATGTTTCTGGCTCCAGTGTCCATCCCCTAGTCTAGCTGGATTTGTCAAGGAGAATTGGATCATGAGAGTGGGTGGGAGGAAGTATTTAAGAACTAAAGAAAAGTTGCATGTTTCATCGTTGCTACATTGTGTCTTAACTGACTCATCTCCTCCCTGCGACCCCTCTGTAAGGGGATGTCACTTCACTTACATATGAGCTTTGGGTCCCCAGTCTGTACTCCCCCTCATTTACAATGATATAATTTTTACTTCTTTGATGCCTGATACCTGATCCCTTCTACACCTCATCATCACACAGGCTGGTAAGCTTCTTCCATGTGGGCTTTGTTGCTTCTGTTGTTTTTGTTTTTAAATTAAAGCTCTTTTTGTGGATGTTGGAGCATCCTTGAATGGTTTTAGGTGATTACAGGTATTATAGTCATTCCTCTTCCAATACACTTTTTACCTTACCTATGATTATTTATTTATCAATCTACAGTTGGTCAGAAAACAGGCTCCTATTTTAATGCTAGTGGTCCTATGAGAAGGAGCCCTGGTGGTGTCCTGTTTACACAGTGGCCTGTGATCCAATCCACTTGGTCAGAAGTTCGAAACCACCACAACCCCCAGGGAGAAAGACTGGACTTTCTACTCCCTTAAACACATTCACTCTCAGAAATTCACAGGAGGTTAACGCCACATGGGATGCAATGAAATGACTTGATATGGCCCTCCTGTCCATAATCTTTGAAGCTCCCACCAAATGATTGGATGGAAGCCTGCAAATCAGGTGGAGAGAAGTCTAACTTGGGCATTGGTCAGTTCTGCCACTCTCCTGGGTCTAGAGACAACGACTTCAGAAACAGGCAAAGGAATCTCACACCAGCGGAGCCTGTGTGCAATGCCTACCTGAAGTAGCAGAGGCTGCAGCTCTGAGACCCGGAGACAGAGCAGAGGAGCCATGCCGCCCCTAGGAAGCAGAGTGGCTGGCCTCCCCAGCCCGCAGCAGGAGTAGATCTGAGTGCCCCTGAGCTGGATGCTGCCTTGCAGAGAGGTGCAACATTTACTTGAGCAGGGTGGAGGCCAAGCCAGAGGGAGACATGTCAGCCGGCATGACTGAGAAATAGCACTATGGCCCAACAAATACTAATTTCAGCCTTTTGTAACCGGCTGGTTTCCCTAGTAGATCCCCTCGATTCTGAGTATGGCTTGTGAGTTCTGGGCGGCCACTGCCCCCAGTTCTTGAACCAGAAGAGAAGCAAAATGCCATGAGAGGGACGTGGGTGTTGGCATAGGCTAAGGAAGGATGGCAGGTGGTGGCAGGGCTGACCTCTGCCTCCTACGAAGACTTGGACTTTCTTTCTCTCTTGGGCAGCCTGAGGTCAACAGTGACCTCCAAAACATTTCCTCACCACTTTTCACGAGCTTGATAGCTGTGTTGTCAGCAGCTATCACGTTGGGCAACAGACCTCTAAACAATCATTCTGTCTGCCTTCCCATTAGGACTGTTAGGGGCCCTTGGAGGGCCCAGAGGGAGGGAAAGGTGCCAGGACCTGCAGCCAAAGTAGAGCCGGAAAGAAAGAGTGGCTCGATTTCATCTAGAGGAAAAGAAGACCAGAGGAAAAATGTCCTAAGGGGAACATGAAAGAAAAGGCAAAGGTAGCTAGGACGATGACAACTAGCAGGCCCTGGGACTTTCATCATGTGGGACACTCATCACAGTTCTCTGTCCTAGAAAACAGCTTCACCTTCAAGCTGAAATGTACTCAACGGGGCTGAGCCCCGGTGGCGTAGTGGTTGTGCGCGGGACTGCGGCCCACTGGGGTGGAGGTTTGATTCCAGCTCCACGGAGCAAAGGCTGGGCCTCCTACTCCCACCACCTGAGGGCAGTGATGCCTAAAAAAAAAAAAAAAAGTACTCAACGCAGAACATGGACTTAACATATACACTGACTTGTACGCAACGCCGAGGCATGGCAACAAGAAAAAAAAAATACATGACGTCTCAGCCGTGCCGTTGCTCATGACTGTCAAGTCAATTCAGACTCATGGTGACCATAGGCAGAGGAGAAGGCCAAGGACGACAGAGCTCTGGGGTGTTTGAACCACAAACCTTTCAGTTAGTAATTAAACTAGTGCTTGATATTTATTACAGGTGCTAAAAACAGACTGAGCCCCGGTGGCACAGTGGTTGAGTGTGGGACTGCAGCCCACTGGCTTGTCGGTTCAAGTCCAGCAACTGTTCTCCAGGAGCAAGGCTGGGTAGCTACCACGACCACCAGAGGGCAGTGATACCCCCCAAAAAAAACAGGTGCTGAAAAAAAAAAAAACAGGTGCTGCAAACATAGACCATTAAAAAATATTGAAACCCTGTTGAAACAGTAATATGGGGGTTCATTGGGCAATATGGATATTAATATATTGCTAAAGTTAACTTCACCTATTTATTTTGACCTCTTGAAATGTGGCCACTGGAGGGTTTCAAATGCCGCTTGTGATTTGATTGCATCTTTAAAAGCCAACACTGCTCTTGAATTTCAATGGGTCTTGGCAGCACACGTTCTGATGCTGCTGTAAAACCTCACTCCTAAGTCCTCTTCCTTTGGTTCCTGCCAAGTGCTCCAAGCCATTGCCAGAAAGAAAGTTGGCCCTGAGCCCATCTGGTTTGGACCCAGGTGTCAGGCCTTATAAAGAGTCCTGGGGGTGTGACAGTCAAGCACTGGGGGTCCTAATCACAAGGTTCAAACTTACCAGCCCCTCCAAGGAGATAGTTGAAGCTGTCTGCGCTCACAAAGATTCTCGCGTTTCCGAAAGCCTACGGAGCAGTTCCGCTCTCTCTTACAGAATCACTCTGAGTCTGGGGTCCACTTGATTGACCACAGAGGGTGGGATAACCCTGCCTTCTAGGGAACACTGGTGGAGGCTCAGTGAAGCCCTTGATGATGGTACAGAGCATTGGGTGGTGCTAACTTGGTGATTTGGAGGACCTAGGACCCAGGTGCCAGAACCTCTAGCCTTACAGCTCGATCCTTCTCTGTTACTGGGGATCTCCTGAGTCCACGTCCGCTCAGTGGTGTCCAGCAGAAACAGCAGTTTGCCTAGGGGGGCAATGTGGTTCCCTGGTGCCCTGTGAGGTAAACCAGGTGCACCTTCCGTCCATCAGGGAGGCTTAGAGGTTCTTACGTTCTGAATAGGAGCTTCTACATGGAGACAGACCAGGAAGGAAGGCCCAAGGATCGACTCCTGAGATACTGCCAGTGAGCCACAACAGTCTAGTCGATGCCATCGTGGGGAGGGTGCGAAACCTGAAGCCTTTCATTCCATTCTGCATGAGGTCACTAGGAGTCAGCGGCTGACTCAGAGCCTGCTAACAACAACAGCAACAACAACATCTTACCTGAAGCTCTCCCCACCCCGGAACTTATGAACTAGGGGACATCTTTTTATGAGCTAGGGAACATCTTTAAGAAAATACACTCAGTCCTTTCCCCTGGCCAGCAGCGCGGAGGCCGCACGATGCCTGGAGTTACTGTAAAAGACATGAACCAGCAGGAGTTCGTCAGAGCACTGGCAGCCTTCCTCAAGAAGTCTGGGAAGCTGAAAGTCCCTGAATGGGTAGACATGGTCAAGTTGGCCAAGTATAAGACGTTTGCTCCCTATGATGAGAACAGGTTCTAGAGGCAAGTTGCCTCCACAGCATGGCACCTGTACCTACTGGGTGGCACTGAGGTTGGCTCCATGACCAAGATCTACGGGGAGCGATGGAGAAATGGTTTCATGCCCTGCCACTTCAGCCGGGGCTCCTAGAGCATGGCCCACTGGGTCCTTTAAGCCCTGGAGAGGTTTAAGATGGTGGAGAAGGATCAAGACAATGGCCGCAAACTGACATCTTAGGGACAGAGAGATCTGGACAGAATCACTGGACAGGTGGCAGCTGCCAACAAGAAACAGTAGGACAAATGATACTGGGTTAATAAATGGCCTCATTCATTAAAAGAAGAAGAAGGAGAAGAGAAAGAAAAGAAAATATACTCAAAAAGTAAGCAGTGTCGTGGAGACATCTGGGCCAGGGAGAAGTCTCCGAGCTGTCACGTGCTGTGGCGCCCTAGAAGAGCCTGCTCACAGACTGTCATAGGGAACCATCTAGACAGGAACATGACCTGGGTTTTTCCCACAGAGCCGCCAGTGAGGTTCAACCTTTGAGTCAGTAGGCAATCATTAGATGGACGTGCTCCCCGCCCCTGCCCTTCCCCCCCCATCCCCCCCCACCCCCGCTGCCTTAGCATCAGTGTAAATCTGCCTCTGCACGTCCCCCAATGATCAAATCTCACCTCGAGTGACCTTTTTCACATCTCCAGTCTGCTTTAGTTGACTTCTCATTAGTTCATAAGATTAAAAAAAAAAAAAAGCCTATTTCTCCCCTGTGGAGGACCTGACCCTCCCCTCGAGGACCAGGATGGAGACAAGGGTGCATCCTCTTGAGATCTGGCGCTGTAGTAATCTTGTGAACTAGGGAAACCAATCCACAGAAATGCATATGCATAAGGGAGATTTTTATTTAAAGGGTACATGTCCATTAAGAAAGCATCGCAACACAGCACTGTCCAAGTCCATAAGGCCATTTGTCCGACACTGGTCTACAAAGTCCTCCTCCATCTCACAAAGCAGGAGGGAAGCCGAGTCAGTGAGCATGTCAGCGTCTCAGCGCTGGCAGGGGTCTCCACCCGGCTGCTCCAGCTCCCCGGGCCTCTCCCAAGTCCCCATGTGACTTCTTCTCTGGGATATCTTGCAGGAAGTGAGCCTTGCCAGCTGAGGCAGAGAACAAGCTAAGGCAGCCACAGCTTGTCCAACCATCAGAGAACAAGAAAGGCAAGGCTTGGGGAGCTCTTTATCTCTCCACCCTTCAGTTAATCCCACGTGTGTTTATCGGCCAGGCACAATAAACCTTCACTATCTCAGGCACTCACTATTGGCACAGCACAAACTGTAACCTCGAAGATCTGTTCTCGTGACTTAGAGTTTCCATGCCCAAAGGAATTTTTTTCTCCATGTTTCTAGCACTATGTCCTTGAAACAGAAAGGGGCTGAGTCGGTGTGCCTATGAAGATTTGCCAGTGTACTGCAGTCGAAGCAGACATAGCCCCAGAGAACGGGGAGGAGGAAGCATAAAGGAGAAGGCAAAAAAAGACATATGAATTAGCTTGTCAACCCTTCCTCTCAGCTAACATGGATGTTTTAGATTTTTCGCATAACAATGTATCATTTTCCAGAGGTGCAGTGCTCTGGTATTTGCAACAGACAATTCTGACAGCTGAAGAGTACTTTGTAATATTAAATTATTCATGTTATTCTTAACTTTGTACATATGTAGATCCAAGTGCAACATTTGTGAAACATTATATAAATTGGCAATTCGGTGGATGGATACAATAGTAACCAGATGTACTGTAAGTGCTAGAATCATGAAGTTGCAGTAAAAAATGAATACGATTTCATTAAATCTTCCAAAAACTTAAATGCAAATTCTAGTTTTATTTAAGTCTCTCTGAAAATGATATAGATCAACATCAGCAGAAATAGAAAATACAAAAGCAGAGCTCTTATACACACACCCTCACACTCACACATACACTCTCACACACACAACTGAAAACGTGAAATAGGACACAGTCTGCTTCTATTTCTATTTCTAAAAACTGGAAACAATGGAAATGAGTAAGTTTCAACTGAGTATGATCGCCACAAAATATGCAGCCTTTTAGAATATCCTCATACTTAATCAAGATTCAAATAGCAACCCAGTACAAATGAACAAAAATGATCATCCAGTCAACAATTGAGAAGAAGCAGATGTAACCCACGCAGCTTCATAGTCTTCACTCGATTGTTGATCGAAGTGATGAGAGCACAGAAGAGAATTTTTCATGACACATTCATGAATTAGAAAACCAAACGAAGCCCTGACCTGTGTATTTGGATAGGAGAAAACTGCCTTGATAAGTGCAGTCATCGAATGAGAGCCCCAGCCCCCTCAGGAGCTTTGCTGTGCTTCCTGGACTGTGATACTGAAAAGTTCCCTGCACGTTCTCTTGACAGCGTGAATAGGCAGCCAGCAAAAGACAGTCGGGTCCAACAGAATGAGGACACCTGCCCATTGCATGGATGTGACAGAATATTTACTATTTTATTCACATTGAAATAGTTTTGCATGGGAAAGAACTTGCAGAACTTGCTTTTATCTCTTAAATACACAGGCCAAAGAGGCC
Source organism: Nesogale talazaci (assembly GCA_004026705.1). Lineage (NCBI taxonomy): Eukaryota > Metazoa > Chordata > Mammalia > Afrosoricida > Tenrecidae > Nesogale > Nesogale talazaci. Next base: position 139,941 of record PVJH01002850.1, read on the forward strand.
TGCTGACTCCCTGGCCAAGGGCTCCACTGCCCAGGGAAACTGGTCGTCTAGACGGACTGGGAGCTGGGTGGCAGGGAGGGCCGCAGGGGCAGAACGCTTCCTGTGCCACAACACTTCCAGAAACCCCAAGGGGCCGCTGAAATCTGTGCGAGGATGTTGCTAGCAGTTAAAAATTGACCAGACAGCCTCCCAATGACAACAGGTATCCAGCATTTTGCTATTGCTGCAAAAGAATTTTACTGCCAGTTTTCAAGATCCAGCCAATTAAGATACTTGTGTATGGAAACCCTGAGGGCTTTGATCTATTCATTTTATTTCCTAAGTCATCTTATTGGGGGCTCTTACAGCTCTTAGAACATTCCATACATCAATTGCCTCAAGTATATTTGCACATATGTTGCCATCATTTGCTAAATGCTTACTTTTTTTTTACTTGGAATCAGCTCCTCTTTTAACCCTACCCATCTCCCACCCATACGACCCCTTAATAAATGATAAATTATAATTATTTTCATATATTATACCGACCGCTGTCTCCCTTCACCCGTGTTTCTGTTGATCATCTCCCTAGTGTGTGGGTTGTATGTGTAATGTGTCCATCATCTTGATTTATTTTATTTTTAAAAATCGTTTTATTGGGGGCTCATCCAACTCTTATCATGATCAATGCATGCATCAATTGTATGCAGACCACATTTGCACATTTGATGACATTATCATTCTCAAAACATCCTCCTTCTACTTAGGTCCCCGGTATCATTTCCCCATATTTCCCTTCCCTCTCCCTTCCCCCTCCCCCATGAACCCTTAATAATTTACAAGTTATCATTATCTTGTCATAGCGTACACTGTCCGATGTCTCCCTTCACCCACTTCCTTATTGTCTGTATCCCAGAGAGGAGGTTACATGTAGATCCCTACACTTGGTTCCCCCTTGATTTATTTTTTTAAGGGAGTGACGCTGGGAGCCTCATTCACATATGAAAACACAGGCAATTAGAGTTTTTACATTAGAAGATGAACAAATAGCAAAGAATAAATAATATTCAGCATTTTTTAAAACTTTTTTTCAGCAATGTTTTGTAAGCTCTATGATCTTCTTCTAAAGATAACATTCATGCACAATATTTAACCCAACTCAATGATACTTCCTGTGGCAATCACAGCTCAATAGAAAATAATGGTATCTTTGTAGGTTTCATAGAAATTATTTCAAACTATGTGTGTAAGAATTCAACGTATAATACAAGTTTGTTTTTGTTTTTTGGGCATCACTGCTCTCCGGTGGTGGGAGTAGGAGGTCCAGCCCCACTGCTGGAATTCAACCTCCATCCCAGTGGGCCGCAGTCCCACACACAACCACTACGCCACCGGGGCTCAGCCCAATAATACAAGTTTAAAAAAAACTGATCACAATAAAGAATGGGTCATTCAAAATGAGATTATTAGTTTAATAGGCTTTAAAGTTGAGACAAGATCTCAGAAGACAGCAACTGGATTAATTATTACCTGGGGGCACTTCCGGGAAGACGGTGTCCATATAGAATCGCCAGCTCTGGGCTCCTGTTGTAGCTCAGAAAATCAAGCCTATGCCTGCTAGCTGGAGAACCCAAGCAGGCCGGAGATCCGGTGCAGAGATCTTGTCATCTCTTGGCTGTGGAGACGGACCTAAGTCAGTTGATGAAACCCATTCTCAGCCGATGGCAGCAAGGTGGTTGAAGTGCCCGCCCTTCCAGCCTCAAACATCCGAATCACACCCCTGAAGGTAGGGGATGAGAGGGAGGGGGACCGGGGAGCTGATAGCGTTGATGACTGTATAACCCTGCTCAAGGAAAGTGAACAACAGAATTGTATGTGGATGTATGTATCTATTGGATGGTGTGAGGTAGGGTACATAAAGAAGGGTTGGAGGGGAAGGAAAAGGGGGGCACAAGAGAGCTGAAACCAGGAGTTCAAGAAAAAAGAAAATGCTCTGAAACTCATTTTGGTAGCAGTTGTACAATACTGCTTGATGTGACTGAACTGTGGAGTGTCATAGTTTCTGTAAGAGTCCCCAATAAAATGATCAAGCAGAGTCATCCCCTGGGCCATGGAAGGGGAGGGGTGGGGGGCAAGTGGGGCGTCCACGGCCATGGGCACAAGAAAGAGGGCGATGCTGCACAGTGGTCGCTGTGACGAAGGCACAGCCCTTCTCAATGTGACGGAACGGTTGGATTATGGGATGTGTTCCTCATATTCAAAAAGCTTATCCAAGAATGTTGAAATGATACGTTTAAAAATGAATCTTACTGATTGACTTGATTTCTAAATCAGTGGTTCTCCAGCTTCCTAAAGCCATGACCCTTTCACAACAGTTCCTCATGATGTGGTGGCCACCAACCATAATTTTCGTTGCTACTTCCTAACTGTAATTTTGCTGCTGTTAGGGACATCATGTCAATATCTGATAGGCAGGATGTGTTTTCATTGTTACAAAGTGAATGTAATTAAAGCAGAGTGATGAATCACAAAACAGTATGTAATTTCATATTGTGAGATATTTATTTCTAATGACAAGTGAAATTTTGTCTGGAAGCATGGTATAGCATAGGTCTTCATGTTGGGTATTTGTAGGTGGCATATCTGCATGTGGGTGGGTCTGCTTGGAGACAGAGGAGCAGTGTCTCGGTTCCTAAGACAATCAGAAATATGTTTCCCAATGGTCTTAGGTTACCCCTGTGAAAGGGTCATTCGATTCACAAAGGGGTTGCACCCCACAGTTGAGAACCACTGCTCTAAATACTTTATTGTGAATTAAATAAAGGTTTTACAGAGCAGACTTTAGCTTACACTCAACACTTCACATACATCCTGATTTATCAGTTACTCACGTTAAATCAGCTTTATTATGGACAGAAGCGATATAAATCAAACAATACACCTCACACATATTATACAAGCTACTGAGTGACCAGAAGGAAAAATCCACATTGAAATGAATGGATGCTTCATTGGTTTTACATCTGCAACGATAATTACGTGTTACTCTGTTGCTAGCTTACTATCATAAAAACAACAAGTTTCTGAATTCATTTTCACTCCGCTCTGAGGAAGATGTGTTTGTAGACGAAGTTAGAACACATTTTCGTTTACATTTAGCTTGATTTTGAACCTTTGATTATTGAGACATCTGGTACACAGGTTTCTCTGTTTCTAAGCTTTTCCTGGATCTGGCCAATGTGAGGGGCAGGCCAGTTCAGATCTGGCTTCAGAGTATCCAGCCGCAGGCAAGGGGCTGGCTCCCTGTGGATCTCAAGTCCTCTAAGGGCCCTCCTTGTAGCCTTATCCATTTGCCAAGTTGAGTTCCCACCCATCCCAGATCCTTCTTCTTCTTCTTCTTCTTTTTTTTTTTTGTGGGCATCACTGCTCTCCGGCGGTGGGAGTAGGAGGCCCAGCCCCACTGCTGGAAATGAACCTCCGTCCCAGTGGGCCGTAGTCCCGCGCACAACCACTACGCCACCGGGGCTCAGCCCCAAATCCTTCTTCTAAACCCCACCCCCACCCCCACCCCCCATTGTTGAGGTCCCAGCCAGCCTCAGGACCCCGGGCACCCTTGGAACTAGAGAAGTCTCTGACCCTGCAGTCAGTTCCTCCTTCCAGACCTGCCTGGTTGGGGTTCGGAGGCAGCTGTGCTGTTCTGGGACACCCTGCCACCTTTGTCTCCCACTGAGTGGTGGGTGAGCTTGAACCACAGGCCTTTTGGCTAGGACCTAACCACCCTGAGACTCGGCCTCTTTGGCACAGTGCATGCCTCCAAGGGAGATTGTCTTCTTGTTGTGGTTTGAACGGTATCTCCCGCAAAGCGTGTTGCTTGTTCTCCCCTCTCCGGTGGGGAGAACCCCAGTAAAGTGACCAGATTTTAAGCAGGACACCATTGACCATGGGGGGGTGGGGTGGGGGTGGGGGTTCCTGATTAAAAATTTGGTTTATATGGAGCAACGAAAATATTCATAGAATGCAAGAATAATAATGTAATATATTTATTTTTATTTTAAAATGCCACAGGACACGGGACAAATTGTTAAAAAGCGGAATGTCTGGTCACCTTAAGGGAAATGGATGGCGTACAGTGTGTCTTCAGTAAGGTGACCAGACGTCCCGCTTTTTAACAATTTAACAATTGTCCCAGTCATGGCTATTCTCCCTTCGGGAGTCCCATCTGTGACATTTGTCCATCAACAAGCATGAGCTGGTGAATTTCCTTCGCTCTGTGCCTTCTTTACTGAAGTCCCGACTGTGAATCTCCAGATGCCTTTAGGTACTCAGGACATCCGCCTCCCTCATCCAAATGATGTGTCTGTGTCTTTGCCCCTGTTAAGACTTAGTCGGTGTCCTCCCTGAACCACACTGAGATCGGGGTCTCTTTTGGGCCCTGCAACAGTGAGACCCACCCTCCCACATGTGGTCTTTCTGCACCGGCAGCACTCGGTAGCTGTGGCAGTCCTCAACCAAAGACTCTACGGGCAGCAGCCTCACGGGTGAACTCAAAGGCGTTGGAACATTTTATCCAGCATGGGAAGGGGTCATCATGATTTTCTCCCCCTCCCCCTAAAATCCCAGACAACCGGTAGTTGGGTAAGCATTTAAGAACTGTGCATCCCTCCCTGTGGGAGACAGAACAGGGAAGAGAGTGTATGTGGACAAAGTCAAGACAATCCGACACTCAGTGAAAGTGTCGGGCAGGCCAAGGTTCCAGGTACCTGTGTTCAAGATTCATCCCCCTTCTAAGTAAAAGCAACTCTTCCCATAAGAATGCCAATTTGAAGGCACAGCTGGCAAGCACATGGCTGGTACTACAGACCCTTAAAGAGCAGCTGTTTCAAGGTTATCTGCCTAACGGTTATCACCCTCAAAAGCAATCAAAAGCAAAAGTGTCTGCCCCACCCTAAGGTGGGGGGGGCACTCCCTTCTGATAAGGATGAGGGATTATTCCTCTAGAGAAGACCTCAATGTCACTGAAGGTCAAGCAGACTCAGAGGACCAAGGTTAGGCTGCCATCTTGACTCTGGTTATGTTTGTTCTTCTTGTTCGTGTGGATGACCATTGGACAGCCCCTTCCTGTTACTCACATGCTCCCCCTGGCCTGCATGCCCCCGGTGATGTGAGCTCCTGAGATTGCCTGTCTCTCTCTCTCTCTTTCCTGAGGCTGACGTCATGACTGAGCTGATGACCCTTTCCTCTCAGGCTTTCACTTATCTGACATCTCTTTAATTGACCTCTAAGTGACCAGACATCCTGCTTCTTTTTTTTTTTTTGAGTATTACTGCCCTCTGGTGGAAGTAGGAGACCCAGCCTTGCTCCTGGAGAGCTGCTGCTGAATTTGAACCGCCAACCCAGTGGGCTCTCAACCACTACGCCACCGTGGCTAAGCCCTGACTTGCGCTTTTTAAAAATTCGTCCAACGGGGCTGAGCCCCAGTGGTGTAGTGGTTGTGCGCGGGACTGCGGCTCACTGGGTTGAAGGTTCAAATCTAGCAGCAAGGCTGGGCCTCCTACTCCCACCACCAGAGGGCAGTGATGCCCCCAAAACAAAAAACAAAACAAAGCAAAACTTTGTCCCACATCCTGCGGTGTTTTAAAATTAAATAAATATATTACAATACTATTTTTGCATTCTTTGAACATTTTGGGGGGGGCATCACTGCCCTCAGGTGGTGGGAGTAGGAAGTCCAGCCTTTGCTCCGTGGAGCTGGAATCGAACCTCCATATAGACCAAACTTGTAATCAAGAACACCCTCCCCTTGGTCAATGGTGTCCTGCTTAAAATCTGGTCACTTTACATGGAACAACAAAAATGTTCATAGAATGCAAAAAAATAGTATTGTAATATATTTATTTTAATTTTAAAGTGCCGTAGGATGTGGGACAAATTTTTAAAAAGCGGGACATCTGGTCACCTTACTATATAGACCAAATTTTTAATCAAGAACCTTCCCTACCCCCGGTCAATGGTGTCCCACTTAAAATCTGGTCACTTTACAGCCTATGCCCCTTGGACCCGTTCTGTTGTGGGGAGGCTGGTTCCCCCCACCCACCCACACACATATCCTGGGGAGAGTAAAGGATGACTTACACTTCTACCAATCTTAATTCCTCAAAGCCTAATTGGTTAAAGGCCATTCATTGGTCTGGGTGAACTCAAAACTCAAGTGGCCCTGCAGGGGCAGGAGTGTCACTTGGAAGGATTCTAACAGCTGTATGCATGAGACCCTCATGTGCACCCCCACCCAGCTCCGCCCCACTCACCTGCTTTCTTCCCACGGTCTCTGCTCACGGCTGCCAGCTCCCATCCTTCCAGGCTCCAGAACGTGGTGAGCCAGATTCAAACCCCAGCTCTGCCACACACGAGCTTTGGACCCTGAGAAACAGCCTTCTCTATACAGTAGGGCTTATAAATAGTATTTCTGCCTTTTAGGATTGTTGTGAAGATTCCATGAGAGATTTTGGGCCCAAGCGAACCCAGGGCCTTGGTAACTGTGAGCTGCAGTCGTGACTCTGGATGTCTCTAGGGACTGTGACCTCACACCCACCCTTCGGGATGATACCCAGGCCTGTGCTTCCTCCCAGATGGGGCTTGCAGATCCTTGTAGATCGGTCCATTGTGATCCACAGGATTTGGGGGTTCTCAGAAGTAGATTTCCAGACCTTCCTTCCTGATCTTCACTGGAAGAAGCTCCGTTGACTCCTGTTCAGCATGGTAGCCACATGCAAGCCTCCCCTGACAGGGGGGTGCCAGCTAGATCTGAGGGGGGATGGACTGGAAAGGAATCCTGGCCTCTCACATGTAAGGCAGGATTTTCACTCCTGACACAATATGGGGGGGTGTCCATGCCTGGATGCGATGGCAAAGGTCGCCCAGAGAGACTCACAAGGGTAAAAGACAGGCGCAGTCAGTGCTTTAGCACACACGGTCCTTCTAGAGCAGCAATAAGTAAGGACAATTTCTGGGTAGAGAAACATGCATGAAATAGGTGAGGGAGGGCACGTAGGAAGACGCCTGTGTGCTTATGCCGGTGCAATGGTGCGTATTTCTCTCTCCATATTTGTAATGATAGAACAGACAGGGGCATGGTAAAGAAAGACTGAACTATTGATGGGAAAGCTAATGCATCATGTACACTTTCACCTAAAGCAAGATACAAATTTAGTTGCCCATAGGAAGGAATACAATCACTGAGCCTGCTGTGTCTCCCTGGACAGATGCTGACCAGGGCCTGTGGGTACCATCTTGACGTCTTCGGCGCCTGCCATGGTGGCAGACCTGAGTCCTGGGTATCTCCCTGTTCTCCGAGTGTGGATGGTGTGGCTGGAGCTTCTTTCTGTCTCCCCTCTGCTGGGGGCCATTGTGCATGCACAGCCACTTGGGAGCACCCTTGAGTTAGGCATGACCTGTTGTCTGAAGGCCCCCATCCCCACCCCCCACCCCCCAAGTGCGTGACCTCACAGTCTCACTCAGCTGCAAGTCAGAACCTTTCACTTTCACTTCCAGGAAGGTAGGGGGAGTTGGGGGGAGCTGCCTGTGTCCTCCACACGGAGCAGGCAGTTGCTTCCCAGCCTTTCAGGGGCCACAAAAGCCCAGGCAAGGCTGTAGGTGGGCAGTTAAACAGCGGGCTCTCCCAGGCCCCTGGGAGCCGCTTCTCGGCTTTCCCAGCAGGGCCGTGGGATTTCAGTTTCCCTTCCCTCTGATCAGTGCTGCCTTCCCAGGGCCTCCCATGTCTGGGGAATGAGTCACTCCCCATGGACCCAGAAGGAAAGCCAGGGCGGCAAAGAGAGGGTGGTTAGGTTTAAAAATGCTGCGGGCCCAATGCAAGGGAGGATCAGAGGTGCGTCAGCAAAGTACAGACACACACACACACACACACACACACACGCACACGCACACACACACACACACACACGCACGCACACACACACGACGCCCCGAGGCTTTCTCTTTGTTCTGTGCTCTGAGAACCTGAGGTCACTTCAAGGAACACACGGAGGGAGTGGCTTCCTGGAAGTCGTGCTTCAGTCCTTTCTTAATTAAGAGATCAACCTAATCAAATCGCCAAGCTGCAGTGACTTCTTCTTTTTTTTTAAGTTGCTCTCCTTTATTGAGATTTCCCAAAACCTCGCCTTTGAATGTCTTCATCTTAAAAAAAAAAAAAACAAAAAACCCTCTTATGGAGAATGTTGAACACACCCAAGGGCCGGTAGACAGTAATGAACCTGAAACAAAATTGACCGTCACAGAAATGACCAGACTTCTCGATCTAGTGAAGACGGGAAGGATGGGGGACAATGGCCCTTAGTCGCACGTTACGCCTGGCAGGACCTTATTTCCATGGTACAACTTGCAGTCAAACAGTGATGGCCGACTGACAAGGGGAGCGGGTATAGCAGCAAGATGCACAGCTTTTAGAGCAGTGTTTCTCAAGTGTGGGCCGTGACCCCTTTGGGGATCGAATGACCCTTTCACAGCGGTCACCCAATTCATTACAGTCACAAAATGACGGTGATGAAGTAGCAACGAAAATGATGTGATGGGGTCCCCATCCCATGGGCAACTGTATGACAGGGTGGTGGCTTGAGGAATGGTGAGAACCACTGCCTTAGACCAAGGAAGCCTATGAGACTGGACGGATAATAAAGTGTGTGTGACTTGTCAAAGGAAGACCAACTTTCTCTGTAAACGTTACAAAGAAAAAATAATATATTTCTTCACACACACCCCCACCCCATCCCACCCATACGCACAAGAATCGCGATGTGTACCCAAAGAGCCGTGTACATTAGTGGTTTCCAGAGATGAGGAGGGGAGGGGGCATGCAGACTGGTAGAATGCACAAGCACACCTTTTCTTCCGTAACGGAAGACCTCCCACCACCCACTGGCATTCCAGCAGGTGTTTACCATGGGCTGGTTCTCTGTCATGTGCCTCCTCCTTTTAGGTGTGTGCATCTGTTAGCTGGCTAGCATCGCACCGGGACTAGGACGTCCATCCTGCATGCTCAGAGGTTTGAGCTTCTGGCCAGGAAGGGGTGGTACATCTAGGTGGGAGTTACACCTGGATTGGCCCCTCTGGGCCAGGTGAGTTCAATTCAGCCAATGGGGTTGAGCAGGATAGTCGACCATGGCTCCCAGCGGAGAACCTGAAAAGCCAGAATCCAGTCTTGCATCCCCTTCTGCTCCTCACGCTGCTCCTCAGAGGCCGCTGCCATCTCCTCTGGCCTCGGGACTCCACGTGCTGTGAGAAGTGCCCTAAGGTGCCGGTGTAAACCCAACGCTTCTTTTACCTGTAATAAAATTCACTTGGATCACAAACCAGGCATCGGTGTGAATTCTTCCTCATGAGGAGCCAAGGACCCAGGTGTGTGTATCTCCCACGAGAGGGATCTAACCCAAACTCCATGCTGTGCCCTTGTCTCCAGATCCCGAGCCCAGTGGTCCAGTCAGTTGCTGTGAGGGCAGCGTGAGCCTCCTGTCTCTGGCCATTCAGCCTTTTCACCATTTTCTTCTCTTCCTTCCAGAAGGAAATGCCTCTCGAGACTGCTCTGCACCTTCCTAGGTGGGGAAACAGGTCTCCCTCTCTCTCGCCTTTGCGTTTCGATGCCTGCCCGCCATACCTCTCCTCCCTTGGTAATCGTGCCCTGTATGTGTGCATCATAATTATCGACCCAGTCCATGGATGGACACTTAGCTTGTGTCCATCTTTTTGCTTGTGTGAATAGCACACACATTTGTCCTTGTCGCGACTCGTGTTTCTCTAGGTCCTAGAGTAAATTGACCAGGCGTCCCGCTTTTAAACAATGTTTCCCAAGTCCCGTGGGTTTTTTAAAAAGTCCTGATTCTTGGAAAGAATGCCTGACAAGCTAGGGAATGCGGGAGAACAGGAAAGGGATGTTTAAAAAGTTTGAGGACCCCTGGACTATCATGTATGCTCAGAAACGGGATTGCTATATTCTATTGCCAACTTGTGAAGGGCACGTCATTGTTTTCCACGTTGGCTGTGCCATTTGACCGTTCTGCCAGTAGTGTGTGAGGGTTCCGGCCGCGCCACACCCTCCCCAACATTTCTGCTTTCTGCCTTGCTTTAGCATTACTGTTTGTGGGGACCAGTCTCCATAACCGAGTGGGTCCAAGGGGATAGCTGGATGATGGAGGAGTTCATTCAAGACATGAGACCAGTATGCCATGGAGACCGGAAGCCGAATGAGGGAGCCATGTGTTCTCCCACAGGCATGCACACATGTAATAGGAAGTGTCATATTAGAGGCAGAGACACAGCAGGAGGGGCCGAGCCAGGGGTGTACACACAATAGGAAGGGGAAGCAAGTCAAGGAGCCTTGAGCAGTTGACTTTCATGCTTGTAAACAGCCACGTGCTTGCAAAGTGGTATCACTGTGGGGGGATCTTGTGGGGCATGACTGTTACATAGGAGAATGTGAGTGGGACGCATCCTCGAGCCACAGAAGGAAAGGTCCCCGCCACAGGAGCCCTAGTCCCAACTCCTTAACATCTGAACTTCCTTCCTGGTTGCTTTCCATACATAACTACTAATTCTGGGGTGAAGTGACAGCCCATTGTGGCTTTAATCTGCATTTCTCTAACGGCTGACAGGCTCTGGTGGCACTGTGGATTAGGCCTGGGATTGCTAAGGAACTTCAGGCTCAGAAGTTCAAATTTACCAGCTGCCCCGAGGGAGGAAAATCAGGCTGTCTGTTCCCGTGAAGATGGACAGTGTGGGGGCACTGCACGGACTCACTCTGAGTCTGAATGGGCTTGGTGGAAGTAGGGTAATGGCCCAGGATGTGTGGCGTGTCTGTGTATGCTCTGTGTCCATTTTTTATCTGAATTGTTTGTGGAGGTGTTGACCTTTTCTGGATGGTTTCGAGATCATTGCCAAGAAAACGTTCCCTGTTGAAAGTTCTCTCTGCTCTTCTGTGCGACCCCTACAGACGTTGAGTTTCGGGGGAGGGCTCAGTCATCTAGTTAGTCTTCCACTGTTTGTGCAGCCTTTAGTTTGGGTTGGTAGTGTGGTTTTGCCCTGTAGGTAATGGGATTCTTTGGTTATCTGGAATGAAATCCCCCAGATATGCAGGCCTTTATCCGTCACTCCCACCCTCACGTCCACTGGTCGTGGAAGAGCCTCATGTGACCGCCCCTCCACCCAGACCACACCCCCAGTGGCACAGGGCCTAGGAGGGGCTGGTAATTCTGAAGACAAAGCCCAAGGAAAGACTGGCTAGGACCAGCTTGAAACCTCTCCCCAGCCCTAGCAAAGAGCCAGGGCACTGGGGGAAGCTCCCTCCTCCACATGCCACCCTCCAGCCCTCCTGGGACCCGGGCCTGGCTTCCAATTCCTCTCTGTATTCAGCAGGTCTGATTCAGCAACCTCACACAAAGCCCAACGGAAAATCCCCCTGGCGTTTTGGTTTTTTTGTGAGCCTCTGGACGGGAGGTCATGAACGCCTAATGAATCAGAGGCCTCCCAGGAGGGAGGCTTCCTACTGCTACTGTGCCGCTCAGGTTTCAGTCTTCAGCACCCCTTTCAGGTGTAGAAAACCCCAGCTTGCTCGGACACACTGTATCAAGTGACAAGATGATCTCAGCCAGCACTGTCCTCCTCAGAATGGGGCAGCACATGCTAAGGGTGCAGTGGTGAATGGGGGCAGCACATGCTAAGGGCGCAGTGGTGAACGGGGCTGCGGTTTCATCTCTGTGGACATCGGTGAAGGCCACCAAAGCCTGCACAGTCACCACCAGGGAAGCACGTTCTTTTCCTGCCTTCCCAGCAGGCAGCATTGTCTGTGTAGTGCGACATAGACATACAGGAGGAGCCCTGATGGCGCAGAATCAGCAACAGTCCACAGGGTTCAAAGTTGGAAACCACCAGATGCTTCTCGGGAGAAAAGTCACCCCGGCAGTGTCAGAAACTACCCTGTCCCAGAGGGTCACTGTGAGTCGGGGTCCACGGACAGCTGTGGAGTTGGGCTTATACACACACAGGGAAACAGAGAATGTATTCAGGTCAATGAGCCGTTAATAGACTAGGTTCTCGTATACCCACCACCAGGTCTGCGGTGGGAACCAGCCCCCGGCCATGTCTCTTGCACATACACAGCCCAGCACCCCTTCTTTCCTCTGTCCTCCTCTCAGAGGCCACCACTTTCCCAGCCTCTGGAAGTCAGTTCCTGGAGCTTGTTCCTCAGCAGTGTGACTTCATCCTGCCCTTCTGGGGTTTTGATTTCATGTACATGGAATGACATTGTTTGTATTCGTTATTTATGACTTGCTTCTTTTTCACAATTGCTCTCAGGCCAGGACTGGAATCAGGAGAACGCAGCAGTCTCCCCGTCATTATTAGCCGGGCAGCCACACCAATTGGCTTTGGCGTCCTCGCTCAGTCACTTACTGACAGCGGGACCTCACTGAACCTCCTTTGTAGAACTGGAACAAATTATACCTTTGGACAAAAGTGACGGGGGAGGTGAGGGTGTGCTTCTCCTGTCTGTCGGTTCTCAGCCCATGCCGCCTGTGTCGATGAAACGTGACCAAGCGCAGCCAAGGTGAGACCGCTGAGGACCGAGCATCAAACCTTTTCCCAGCAAGAGTTCCCTGCCTGGAAGCCAGCACAACCGTGGCCGGTCACGCAGACGCCTGTCTGTGCCAGGCAGAAAGGAGGCCCGATGGCCTGGCGGGTAGGCTCCCAGTCGGGCTGCGAATCACAAAGTCAGCGGTGTGAAACCCCCAGCAGCTCTGAGGGAGGAAGACGAGGTTTTCTGCATCCTGGGAAACCCACAGGGGCAGTTCTGTTCTGTCCTATTGAGTCACTGTGCATCGGGATCAAGTCTATGGCTGTGGGTTTGGGTTTGTTTGTTTGTTTGTTTGTTTTTGCAGGTGCTACCGGAAAGGCTGGCAGTTAGACACCCCCGCATCCATCAGCTGCAGAGGAGAAAGAACTAGAGCTCTGCTTCCAGGAAGATTACAGACCCAACCCAGATCCTCAGCACGGTTCTGCTCTCACTCGGGGTCCAGGGCGTTGGACTCTGTCGGAGCCGACGCATGGGAGGGACAGTGTTCGGCCAAACCACGTCGACAGTCAGACGCTGCTCCCTCGGTCCCCTTCTCCTCTGCGCCCCCTGTTAGGCCAAGTTGTTTGGAGAAACCAAAGTGTTAGAGCAGCAGCCCCTGACACCTCCTCATGGGTCCGGTAGGAGCAATTGTGCAGCGATAACAGAAAAGAGATTCTAGTAAAGTCACAAGAAATAGGAGCGATACAAGTAATGGGGTCAGACACATTTTAGATGGAAAGCTCGCCTCCGGGGCTGCCACGACCCACGCACAGCACAGCTCAGGCAAGAAGCGGAAGCTGGGGAGAACCGGCCCCGGGGCGGTGCCGGAGGGACTGGGGAGTGGGCAGAGCTTGTGGTTACAGGTACCCACACGTCACAGGAAGAGGATGTACAGTCGGCATACACATCACGGGAAGGGCGTGTACAGTCACAGGAAGGGAGAATTACCCCTGACCTACTTCTGTTGACCTCGAAGTGTGTAGTCATTTGCCATGTGCAGCAAGCAGCTAAGTTTGGCGTGTGTCTGGAGGTGGGATCAATCTTTCTGTTTCCCACAGGGGAGTACGGAGTGGATACCCAAAGCCACTGCAGGCAACTGGACATCCTCTTACATAAGGGTCATGGGGAGGAGATGAGCCAGTCAGGGTGCAGTGTAGCAGCAATGAAACATTCAGTTTTCGAATGAGCCCTGGTGACGTAGTGGTTGTACACGGGACTGCCGCCCACTGGGTAGGAGGTTCAAATCCAGCAGCAAGGCTGGGCCTCCTACTCCCATCACCAGACGGCCCTGATACCAAAAAAAAAAACAACAAAAAAATGAAACATACAGATTTCCTTTAGTTCTTTCATTCTTTCTCCCCCACTATCATGATCCCAATTCTACCTTACAAATCCAGATAAGAACTGGAAACACAGGGAATCCAGGACAGATGAACCTCTCAAGATCACTGGTGAGAGTGGCACTACCAGAAGGGTAGAGGGAAGGTGAGGTAGAAAGGGGAAACTGATTGTAAGGATCTACATATACCCCCCCTCCCTTGGGGAAAGACAAGAGGAAAGTGGGTGAAAGGGGACATCGCACAGTGTAATAATAAAAGTTTATAAATTATCAAGGGTTTGTGAGGGGGGACGGGGAATGAGGGGGGAAATGAGGAGCTGATACCAAGGGCTCAAGCAGAAAGAAAATGTTTTGAGACTGATGTTGTGCTCATGGGGAATCTATACGTGGACCAAAAGTCAGTTGTGATTTGTGTCAAGGTTCTAGCCTTTCACAATACTTCTTTAATTCATATGTGTGTTAGTCCAGGTTGACTAGAGAAATCCAGAGGTGCTCATATATGTGTAAAAGCGAACTTTATATCAAGAAGTAATTATGCATCAATAAAACATCCTAACCCCAACCAGATCAAGCCTGTAGGCTTGATACTGTTCCATAAGTCTGATATTAGTTCATGAATTCTTCAACCTCACACAGCACATGCAACAATGCCAAATGTAGGCAGATCACAGGTCAGTTGGTGAAAAGTCCTGTGGATCCAGTGGTGATAGAACCATCTCAAGGGTTCTGGCTGCCATCAGCCTGGCTCCATGTGAAGGTGAAGCTGAAAGAGAGAGAGAGAGAGAGAGAGAGAGAGAGACCTACCTCGAGGGAGGAAAAGAAAAGACGAAACTCCCAGAATTCTAATGAGAGGGCCATGCCCACAAGGAGGCATCAATCAGATTGTGATCTGATTGACAGGTTAAACTCCACTCCTAGAACCTATTTATCAAGTTTATGTGAAACTGTGTAACTACCGTAGTATGCTAAGCAAATACTCTGTGCTATATGTAAAAAATGTGGCACAAGGATTGGAGAAAGGTTTACTAACATCTTCTGAAGTGCAGATGATGCCACCTTCCTGCCTGAACTTGAGGGAGACTTGAAGCACTTCCAATGAAGACCAAGCCTGCAGCCTTCATGCTGAATTGCAACTTAATATAAATAATAAAAAAAGAAAATATAAATCCTCACAACTGAAAAACTAAATAGCATCATGGAAAACAGAAAAGATTGAAGTTGTCAAGGTTTCATTTTTCTTGACTCAGCAACCAAGGCTCATGGAAGCAACTGTTAAAAAAAATCAAAGGATGCATGGCACCTGGGGAGAATCCGGTGCATGAGACCTCTTTTAAAGTGTTGAAGAACTAGGACGCCTCTCAGGACTAAGGTGAGCCTGACCCAAGCCATGGCACTTTCATTTGCCTAAGTGCATTTGAAGGTTGGACAATGAAAATGGAAGACAGAGGAAGAACTGAGGACTTAGGACTCTGAATTATGATGTTGGTGCAAAATGTCGAAAGTACTAGGGACTGATTAGAACAGATCCTCCACTGGATCTGAGCCAGCAGGCGAGAAGGAGCCCTGGGGGTTATGCGCTGAGCTGTGATCCACAAGGTCCATGGTTTTGAAAGAACCGTGGACTTCCAGAAGAACAAACATATCTGTCTTGGAAGAAGCACAGAATTCTTAGATTCCAAGGCTTAGAAGCAAGGTGGGCAAGACTTGGTCTCGCTCTCTTTGGAAGTGAAGTGTTACCTGGAGAGACCACTCGCTGCCATCCAGTGGATGGCCTCTCAGGGGGAAGTGCTCTTGTGAGCGCCCAAGAATGCGACTGTTTAAGGAAGTAGAGGCACCACCCTTCTCCCTTGGAGCCACTGGTGCTTTTGAACTACGGACTGTGTGGAGGGACAGCCCCACACGTGACCACTGCACCACCAGGGCTCCTCTAGACAGAGTGGACCTTAGAAAAGGCCGGTGTGCTTGGTAAAGCAGAGGGTTACAAGAGTGGAAGGTGCTCATGAGTACGTTGTCCTAGTGGCTAGGATCGGTTCAGACAACAATTGTGGGGGTGGTGCAGGACTGGGCAGGGCCACATTCTGTTGCACAGATGGTTGCTATGGGTTGAAACTGACTCAACAACACCTAGCAACAGCAAAGTGTCCAGCTGTCCAGAAACTCAGTAGCCGCCCATTCTCCTGGCTATCCATCACCACTTTCCCCCTCAGTTTTCTCTCTCACATCCCAGAGTTCCAAAATTCAATGCAATATATCACAGGACTAATCAACTGTCAAGGGCTGGGTTCACATTTTTGTCGAGGCTGGCAAGTCCCAAACCCAAAATGCAGCTTCTCCTCCTTCACAAAGAATCAAGTGGTTGACTCCGAAGGTCAGGCACTGGGCTGCCAGCTCAAGTCCACGGAATGGAGGCCAGGGGGAGGCCAGCCAAGACCAGTGTCCCGAGCAAGGAAGAGTCATTTTAAAGTCATCAGCACAAGCCAAGATGGTTTCTTGAGTCCTGGTCCATGCATCTTCTTCGGGTGGTACCTGGTGTTTGATTGGTATTTGTTACCGGGTAAGTGAGCACTCTTCTTCTGTGTATGCTCAGTTGGGACTAGGTCAAGGAAATGTCACCCGCATGGCATCTTGCCCTCATCGTAGGCTTTGATTCAGTTGTGTTTTTTTGACTTCTGATGTCAAAAGGTTAGGTTGAGCAGACGTTGATCCCTTCCGTACTTCATAGGCCGCCAGGTTCCGTTACAGCCAGCTCAAGGCCTGGACCACCTGCTTTCCTCAGGTAAGCAGGTTGCTGGTGGATTCCTAAGGAAAAGCAACCGCTTAAGACTGGAAGCTAGTTCTTATTTGAAGACAGCTCATCTGCAGACCATAGCCCCAAGGAAACGGGGGGCTGATGACCTGAGACACACCCTCTAGCAAGAGAGAGACAAGCTATATCTCACCATGATCCTGCTTTACTCACATAACCAATAACTCCCTCCAAAATGGGACCACGATCACAGGCACAGAGGTGGAGGATACGTCATAAAATGGAAGACTCTGGCTAGAGCAGGGGGGTGAGAGCCCTCAAACTTTTTAAACGAGGGGCCAGTTCACTGTCTCTCAGACTCTTGGAGGGCTGAACTATAGTTTCTTAAAAAAAAAAAAACTATGGGGCTGAGCCTCAGTGGCGTAGTGGTTGTGCGCGGAACTGCGGCCCACTGGGATGGAGGTTCAATTCCGGCTCCCAGGAGCAAAGGCTGGACCTCCTACCCCCACCACCTGAGGGCAGTGATGCCTAAAAAAAAAAAAAA